>SNQJ01S0008896.1:58786-97560 GCA_010110895.2 Picea sitchensis | reverse complement strand
TACCAAAACTTCCCTCTTACACAAAACTCATTAGTTAACATTCAACTTTTACTCATTACTCATTGTTGTCATTTATAACTAGTTAGATGTGAACATATATCAACAACATAGATCATCAATAAGTCATCACCACAACAAAAACAAAGAACACAAGATGCATGTACAATTTTAATTTTATTACGGACTACAATCCTTGGAGTTTTTCAGCAACAACTGAATGGAGTACAACTCTACAAGAGCACAAGCTCTATAATGCAAGACTCAACTTACACCCTCAGCACCAACTGGGATGAGGCAACAATCCTCAACAGATATCAATCTGCAATAGGTATGTGACCTGTCAGTAGTGCAACCCACGTGTGTATGCACCCTGGCTCACTATAGCCCGCGTATGTACGTGACCAATATATACAACAACCTGTGTGTGCCTTCTAAGCTATTAGGGTTTATCCTTTTCATCACACACTCAGATCCTCTGCAACCTGGAAGAATAATTTCTTTTGTCTTCCACTGTCCAAACTGACCACTAGCCAGTCACAACACATCCAATCTCTCCAATAGCTTAATCATGCTCCACAACCAACCAATATGAATGCTAACTCAATCATGTATAAGCAACTAGTATATCATAGAAATCATGTCACAACTGAATCACAGGAGTACTACTCACTCCATAAGCCAATATAAATCACATCACAACAGCCATACCAAGAATGCCCTAAGAATTCACAACACAACAAACAATACTATCCATCAAGACAATAATTTAACCATACCAGTGTCTGAGTGACAGATTTGAGCCCATAGAATGTAGATCTGGAACCTCCTTCAATCTTCAACTTCCATTCATCATCTCAAACACAAATATCCATGAGTTTATCCACTGTACGTGCCCTGTCCTCATACAACCCACATATGTACGCACCCTGACCCATTACAACCCGCGTACACCTCAGAAAGTAGGGTTTCTAAAGCTCTGAGACTTTTTCCGTCAAGATCTCCAATATTCCTGAAACTTTTATGTGTCCATGAGATCCTTCTCATGCTCTCTTTCTCAGAATAGATCTTCAATTATGCTCAAGAGATCCACACCAAATATTCTCTCACAAGAATCTCTCCATCAATACTCCAAAAAGATAATGTCACAAGAAGATCTCCATTGATCCACCAAAAAGGATGTTTTACAGGAGACCATTGCTATCTTATTTATACTTTCATCCTCTAGGTCACTTAACCCATTTCTAGGTCACTTAACCTATTTTCCTTATTTTAGGGTTAACCACTTTGCATAAATAGAAAGTTCTCCAATACATTAGCATTTAAATATTCCTTCTTGATTTTGTCACTTCTCTTTATTATTTAAATAATCCACCTTGACTTTGTCACTTTACTTTATCATTTAAATAATGATTTATTCTTTTAAGGCACTTTGACTTCTTTGACCTTATGGGGGTTCAAGCCATCAATATATGAGGGTCCTTCAACTTCGTAAGGCCATAACTCTCAAACCATGAGGAGTTATATGACGTTCCACATACCATTGAAAATGGCATGAATAACACTATCCATATAGGATAGTTTCACCAACAAAATCACTAATCTTTGTCTCTTTATTACACATACAAGCATGGGTTATCTCAACCATAAATCAATCCAAAAGTGTCTTCCCATGAGGGATTTCACCATAAGGGAACCACTTTGGAGTTCATCCATTTGTACCATATCAACCATGATAAGATCAATCCAACTATGCATAATGTATCAATGACAACTCATTGATGCATATTCTTCTATGCATCATATCAATGATAACATCTTCAATAGATTGGTTTCCACTTGACATCTATCATTCTCATCAAGGAAAATACATATACATTGTTCATCAATCATCAATCAATCAAGCCTATCAATCAATCCATTGACATCAATCAATCATTTAATCACTTGACATCAATCAATCAAACCATTGGCATCAATGACAACATGATCCAACAGGATATTGTTAAACAATATGGGTCACATGGATACAGATGGATTCATTAGAACACTTAACAGGTTTGGACAAATATATGACAGTAGATGAGAGCATGGATCCAGAGATTGATGCATAGATTGGTTCAGAGAGTGGTTCAAAGATAAAGGAATATTATCATACTCAATGATAATGATACATGAATATTTGAATTTTTATTCTTGAATTATTTTTATATATGTCAGATTATTACACAAGGAATCACCAATGGATAAAAACTCCAAAAGGAAGCAGGTACAAGAATCCCTACAATTGTTCTATATGACATATTGTAGAGAAGTCAAAGGAAGAGAAACATAAGTAGGAATACAGGTAGAAAGATCATTTAACGAAGTTGTCAGAGAGAGAAGTAAAGACATATGTATGATTCCAGGAGGAGAGATGATAGAGATAATCATAGAGGGATCATTGGCATGCATGCCATTAGAATTGCATCAAAGTGATACCCTTTTTCAAAGGGGTAGATATTATTCAGATGAAGGGAGAGAGGGTAATCAAAGGCTTAGAAACAGAGAGAAAGATCAAATTTATTTAGACTAGGGGAGCAACCCCAAGGAGAGTTTAGTCAGGGGAAATAACCTTAAGGAGACTTCAGTCATGGGGAACAGCCCCAAAGGGAGATACCCTTTGCTAGTGATGTCAAAAGGAGAGAGATAGAAACATTGAGGAGGAGTTATGGTCACAACGGGAGCATGAGAACCATGAATTCAGTGTTGCATCAGAGTGTTGCCATAAATTTTAATGTTGCCATCAATGCCAAAGGGGGATATTGTTGGACAGTTACCTTAGGTTTATGGATAGTGGGTTTATATTTTTGGTTGTCATTGATTTCAACCCTTGGAGAGTGATGTTGTAGATTGATGTCAACCCTTGGAGAAGTTCAGTAGTGAATTCTGGTAGCACAAAGGTATGGGTAAGGGACCCAAGTTTGTTTTATCTATAAAGGCATGAAGATAGGTGAATATGCAGGTAAGACTATTCTATATGAATAGTACATGTCATGTCATTTATGATGATATGTGGTGTGTCACGTAGTTACTCACGGTTGAGGAGACATGGATTAGTGAAGGTTGAGAACCCTCATGGGTTATCTAGAATCCCCTAGAAGGTCAAAGAAGTCAATTATTCTAAAAGATCCTAGAAGAAGTTTACTAATCAAATTGGTTGTAACTAGGAGTTAATCATGGGTAAAGTTGTTGCAATAAGAAAATAATTAAAAATAAATTAGTTGCAACAAGAAGTGGTGAGTTTATTGTTTATGGAAAAGTCAAAGTGGTTGCAAAAGAAATTAATTAAATAAAAAAGTGGTTGCAACAATAAGTTGTGAGTTTACTATTTATGGATAAAGTGGTTGCAAGTAGGTAAAGTAATTGAAAGTGGGTTATCCCTAAAAGAGTGAAGTTGGGTAAAACAATTAGAAGATAACCCCTAAATGAAGCCACTTGGAGAGTATAAATAAGAGAGAAAGGGACTCCCATTAGAACCTATTGAATATATTGAATATATATCTTGTGAAAATTTTATTGTAGGTACTCATTGATATATCAAAAGTTGTGCAAGCCTAAGAAAGGGAAAGTTTCAGTAGCTGCAGAAATTCGATAGTTCTGTAGCCGCAGGTATTTCTGTAGTCACATATTTCAATAGCTACAGAAATTTTTAGTTTCATTAGTTGTGTGTGGTTTTGTAGCCGCAAGTTTCTGTAGATACATGAAGTAGAAGTTTCAGTAGCCACGAGTTATTTGGAAGCTACATGAGAGTTGACAGATGTAAGGTACAACAGATCTATCTACATGATCAAAAGGTATATTGTTATATGCTTCTGTGTAGTTGGATGTTGGTGTTGTGTGAGACATGGTTATGGGAGATTGATTATTTTTCCTAGAGGGACTATTGGTTGTATGGTATGTTATCACCATAACAATTTTCAGATCAGTATCCAAGTTTCAGATATTTAGTGAAAATCCACATCACTATGGAAGTGTGATAGTTTGGAAGATAAGATCTTATATGGCAGCATGTGGACAAATATAGCGGAGGTACAAAAGGTAGGACTTGGCAAAACGTCGATATTGAAGCAGCTCGAATCAACGACTAAGGCGCATATTGGGGAATGAAGTAGCGTAGAAGATAATTATTCAAAGGCGGGCCAGGGAAAACTACCATGGTTTAGTTCATGGACACGTGGCACCTCTTGAGGTACATCGGGGAAAAAAATGGTCTACGTAAAACTTCTTTCTCCAATCCCCGATATCAAAAGCTGCTGAGGAACGATGGACCATAGATATTAGAGTGATCCAGATCAACGACTGAAACTCATATCGGTGATTGAAGTAGCGCAAGGATTAATCATTCGAAGGTAGGCTGGGGAAAACTATCATGGTTCTTTTGTGGACGTGCAGCGCCTCTAGAAGTACATCGGGGCGAAAAGCAGTCTGCCCAAAATCATTTTCTCCAATCCCCGATGTCGATAGACACATATAAAAGGAGGATCCCTAACATTATTTTATGATACTTTGAAATGTTCAAACATTCAAAATTTGGCACAAAACATCCATTCAAAACTCAATCTCAAAGTTGGATCGGATTCTTGTTTTCTTCACTACTTAACAGGTATTTCTCACCATGGTTGTTAATCCTGTCATTTTATCCATGAATGAACAAGACATCGCCTCTAGAGAAAAATCCCTAATTGACAGGTAATTCGATGTTTTTGATACATAGATAACAGTCTCTCTCGTTTCTGTGTCCAGATCGAATTTTTTAGACAATATTGGAAAGCGCATACCCTTCCTCGAAGTGGCTCAAACCTCCATTACCCCTTACATTGTAGAAGTAGTCTTTCCTTTCCCTGATTTTGTAAGCTCATGTGTTGAGCAGTATTCGTAGGAAGAAAAGGTCATTTTGAATAAGTTAGGGTCATAAATATTATGTGAAATAGATAGTCCATCCCTTCGACACACCCTTAGTATAATAGAGTCATCCCTCATAGTGTCAAAGCCCTTTGAGGAAGAGAAAATGATTGCAGTTTATCGAGAGTGTCCCCCTGAAGTTAAAACCCTACATCTGCAAACCATTGTTAAACTTGAACACCACTCTAAGAGTATGTCATTTCTTGCCAGTGTGAGCATCATGGTCATCAAAGTATAGTGGGCTTGTTCTCTACTTAGTCAAATTTTCGGGTTGGATAATGACAAATTCGTAGTAGAGGTCATGTTAGGTTTCCTACTGACCTTTTTTATGTCAGAGTCTAGTCAGTCTGTTTGTATAAGTTTTGACAAATTCATCGCTAAAAATATGCAGCAACAGCTGGTGAATTTCAATTCATTGAGACATTTCAGATACTATACGCACCTGCTGAGGATGTTCCTAGAATCGAACAAAAATGAATTCCCTAAAACTGCTTTCAGCTCAACTAAATGTAAAAGGATCACCATGCTTATTTTCATCAATAAGATCATGTCCAGGGTGTATAGTCTTATCTTTGGCTCAGACTTGCCAAGGGTCCTAGAAGAAATGAAAAGTTTTTTACAACCAAATCCAAAGAGCAGAGTAGGGGATTGGATGTTGTTCATACAATCTACTATGATATGGGTGTATGGCCATAAAGAAGGACCTTATATTTTACCAGTCTTTCTGAATCCTAGAATTTTTTCTCTAGAGTTCATCAGACAAAGGATCATTTCAGAGACAAAGCATTTTCTAAAAGCACACAAGGCTTCTAACTTAAAATTTCCTTTCATAGTAGGACCCTTTGTGGTAAAGAACAAATCTTGTTTACCTCAAATCCAAGCCAAATTAAATGAATTCGGGTTTACACAATTAAAAGGAAGGAAATATGACCCGCATCAGATCATATCAATAAGAAAGATGATGAGAAAATTTCCCCCCCATGAGCACGAGCATGTTGAAGGATTTGATAAACTGGCTAATCTGGAAACATGTACAGATATGGAGGTCACTTTACAACAAAATCAGATAAAACAAACAAAACCATCCCCTCAGCAGAACCCGACACTGAAAGCTTCTCCAAAATTAATTATTAAAGCTCCAAAGGAAAGTGTTTATAACAAGAGGAGTAGCTTAGAGGCACTGGGTTCTAGTAGTCAACAAAATATTCCCAAGAAAGTGAAAATCACACCATCTTCCCAGGTAGTGGATCTGGAGGAAGAAGAACCTAAAGGGAAAATGAACATGGAGATGGTGGAAAGTGAAACCAAGAACGAAGAAGCTGGTACAGGAAACACGCCACAAAGTGAGAGTAGCTTAAAGGTTTTCAGCAAAAGGAAACATGTATATAGCAAGACCCTTGGGGCGGTGTATTAATCCAAAGAATACTTAATGATCCAGTATGTTGTGAAAGGAAGTATGGCCAACAGTGAAATAAGAGACTTGTTTCCTGAGGTAGAAAGGGCATGCCAGCATAAAACTTCTCTGCTCTTAGTCAGGGACGTTGAAAGAAAAACATTCAACATAGCAATGGTTGATGATGATAAAGTATATGAAGTCAAGATGCATTATGAAAGTATTGGTGCCCCAGACAAAGTAAAGTTCCATAGAAATGTCAGCGATATGCTGTATTCATACTATCTGAGTTGGGGTTTGAAGGTTTCCAGGCTGACAATACATGTACTCAAATTGGATGGACATATGAAGTAGGAGAAAGGATCCAATAAATCCTGGAAAACACAAGTCAAAAGATTGGAATCTGAAGGCCCTCAAGGGATAAGAGCTTCTTTGGATGAGAAAGACAAGATGATTCAAAGTCTAAAGAAGAGACTGAAGATGTCCCCCAAAGAACACCCACAGATAGAAGAGCTAGCTGCTTCAGAGCAAGAAAATGAGACCTTGAGACAAGAAGCACTAAATTACAAAGCTAAAGTGCTACAGCTGGAAAAAGAGAAGGAAAATTGGCTACTGGGACAGGTAGCAACATCAGATATGGCTATCATCATACCTGCTAATACAAAAGTTGGATCGAGTATTGAAGGCTTGGTTCAGGCTATGTACCAAGTGAGTTTGTAGACAGGGGAAATCAAAATCCTTATGGAGGCCTTGGAAAGGATGAAACAAGAGATGAAAATAAAAGATGAAAATATGGCTCCTCTCCAAAGAGAAAATCAAGATTTGAAAGAGAGAGTAAGAAAGTTGAAAATGAGGTTAAAAGGAAAAACACTGTTACAAGGAGCCAAACATGTGATCTGGGATGCTATTGTTGCAGAGGTTGCTAAGTTCAGGGTTTATCTGAATTTTATAAATGACAAAGACAGTGTGGCCCAAAACCCCATCAATTTGTTGAACTCCGTACCCACTGTTGATCTTCAGACTATTGGGGTGAAGGAAAAAACTGCGTTGATCATTTGGGCCAGGAGGATCATCGCCAAGCACAACTTTCGTAAGTCGGTTCAAAACAAACCTATGCAAATGGAGTACAATATACAATAGTTCAAGGATGCGTTTGAACAATTGTTCATCAAGGGATTCCCACCATTTTTGGATGGCAAAGGTAAATTATATAGTCAATAAGACTACAATTCTCTCCTCACTCATTGTAGGATGGACCATTCTAAATTTGAAGCTATGGAGGTAAGTTTGAAAGGCATAAGTCTGGTAGAGTATTTGGCCACAGAATTTGAAATTTTGAATCAATTTAAAACAATGAAGATTGGTATGTCGATTATGTCCTACGCCACGTGCATCAACCTGGATATTTTGATTAAGGAGATGATGGATTATGGGATTCTTTCATAATCCCAATGGAAGGAAATCATGCAGTTGGTCAAGACAAAATGCAGTTTTCCCAGAATGAGTAAGTGACCTCTAGGTGTTACTAAACCAGCAAGTTCGAGAGAAGATCAGGACGAGCCAGATGTTGTAAAGGAAGATGAGCAGTCAAGGAAATACATTCCTAGTTTTGAAGCATCTTTTATGTAATAATTGTAAATCAGTTCATATGCCAAGAATGTCAGTTGAAATTACTATAATAAGTTTTAGAAGCTGAAACATTTCAGTTTCAACCATTGTAATCGAATTGTATAAATACTGGGACATTTGAATGAATTAATGTTGGTAGAAGTGCAAGAGAACCCTTTGGTTGTTTCAAAATCTATTTGTAATTTTCTAAAGCTGAATTGAATATATATGCAGAAGCTTTTTGAAGTCTCTATGAAAATATTCTAAGTGGTGGTGATATGAGCTTTGTCTTCCTTCATCATATGTATTTCCTGTGATCTATTATTCCATTTACATTTTCTTCTGTTTAAATTGGATAGTTAAAATCCCATAATTCATCTTATGATTCTCTTGGCTTAAGAAATTTAAACTGTGTGATTGTCTTCTTAACTAATTCATAATTCATTTCATTAATGCTCTGATGCAGTTGTTTGTTTTCTTTATCTTCCTACACTCTATTTAATTTCAATAATAACTCAGATTCATTGCCTCACTTAGCCTTTATCCTCTAGAGAGTTCTACCAGTTGATCATTGTTTTCATTTACTTTCAAAATTTTGACTCCATAGCCCTAAGTGTTTCTCCCCTTCACTGCCAACAACTTTATTAAAACCCCCCAAAACAAACCAAATCTAGCCACCGATTATCAAACAAATACCTAGTGACACAAGAGATCCCTCTATGAGTTGATCAGGCTAGTGCCTCAGCTCTAAATTAGGTTGAAACAACTACCTCTATCGTTTTTCTATCAATAGAACAAATTTACAGAGTGCTAACATTTTGGCGCCGCTGCTGGGGATGAAATTGAAAAAATTTTCCATGGGAAAAATGACTTAATGATTTAATTTGATACCTGAGGGTGACAATGGATACAATACCTTATTGGATGAGATTATTTTTACGCTAGCGACTTTGTTACTCAGAGACCCGTGGCACCACACCGTGTGAGATAGAAATCTTGGCTCCTAAGAAAATTCACACCAGGAGAAACCCAGACCCCGAAGTTTCAATCCCGGTGTCTGACCCTAAAAAGATTGTACGTAAAAGAAAAGAAAAGCCAGTAACCCCAGTGTTGTTCCTAGACCGATATCTGTCCTTTCCCAAGGACGGAGTCACTAGCATTGAAGACCTTATGTTTGATGTGAAATTTGAACAATACCTATTCAGAACTAAATCTTAATCTTATTTAAGCGAAACCATCTTTGATGAGAAAAGTTTCCAAGATTTGATTTTAGCCGCATCTACCAGGCCTTTAGTGATCCCCTATTAGAACCAATAGCCACTCTGACCCCTTACAACAACCATGGCAGCTATATTTTCTCCCCTCATATTGCCTTCTCAACTACATGATTTACCTCAAGATTGTAACCTAAGGATCAAGCTATATGATGTTGAAGGTAACATATCAGCCCAGAAGCACCTAGACTGGTCTAATGATTTCATAGACTTGGAAGAGGTGGATGTTGAAGATGTGAAAATGAGGTTGTTTACACAGAGTCTTGAAGGAGAAGTGAGGAAGTGGTTCAGAGCCCTTCCACTAGCTAGTATAGTTGATTTTGAAGCCTTTGAAACCAATTTCCTCGCAAAATGGGGAGATAAGAAAAACCCCCTTCAGTTGTTGACCCAATACAACAACATGAAAATATCACTCGATAAAACAGTGCAAGAGTTTTAACTAGATTCATGAATGTCTATAATATGATTCTTGCTGAAGTAAACCCCCCCCATAAAGTTGCTCAGCTCAGATATGTTGATTCTTTTGAAAGTGGATTTTCCTTATTATTGAGGGAACGAAGATCTGTCTCATTAGATGATATGATGACCAATTCTATAGAATTCGAAGTGAACCTAATGACTTCAGGGAAGATTAAAACAAACTCTAGCAGAGACATAAACGGAACTTAGGATAAAGCACAACCTTCAATGTCACAAACATCAGAAGAAAGGTTTGAAGCAATGATGAGAAACATGGAAAGGATGATGGAGAGAATGGCTCTGGGTAACAGGGATAACCCCAAAGAATAGGCTGATGATCCACCCAGAAATCCAAGAAGACAAGCTATTCCACAGATTAGACAAAGACAAAAAAAAAAATAGGGGAATCAGGAAAATCAAGAAGATCAAGCAAATAAGGGAAATTAGGCAAATCAGGGAAACAAAGGAAATCAGGGAGAACACCAAATAAGGCCTCCTTTTCAAAATAATTATGTGAATGAAGATTATGATGGATATTTTGAAGACAACATAAACTGTTGTGATGATAAAGAAACATAAGTATTTTTGACCAAAGAAGAACATGACCCGTTCATGGACGCAAGTGAGATATTTTTGCAGGATGAGGAGGAAAGGCTATTAGTGGAAACCAAAGATTACAAGACAATATTGAAAAATTCCATAATGCAGTTCCAAAGATAATATAACCTTTGAAATAAAAAAGTACCTCCAAACCCTCCAAAGGGAAATCCCACCAAAGAAGCTCAGAATAACGTACCTTCTTAAAGTCAGTCCAAAAAGGATTTTGCTACAAAGGACTCTGCTGCCAAAAGTATTGTAGACAAAGGGAAGTAGAAAGAATAGATCCAAAAGAGAATATTGGAGGAAAGGAAAGAAATGGTCACCAAAGAGGTAGAGAAGACTTCATCCTCTTTTAATTTTGAAAGTGAGATGGCGGAGAACAAAATTTATGTACCATTTAATGAATTAATCAAGAATAGCGAGTATAGACATCAGATCATCAAAATGCTTAAGATGGGGAAAACCTCTGATACCCTTAACATATAATATGATCAACCAGCCATATTATTTGGACCAAGAGTAGAATAAATCAACAAAAATGAAGAAGTCCCTCCTTTTTATGTCATCTTGAAAATCCATGACATGATTTTGCACAATGCTATGTTAGATTCTGGAGCATCTCACAACCTGACACCAAAAGTGGTCATGGACCAATTAGGTATTGATGTCACAAGAAATTATATTCCATATGCTGCTTGTTACACATCAAAATTACTCACTTCGATAGTGTCGCAAGTGTCATCATTATAAGTGTCGCATTTTGCTCACAAGTGTCGCAAGTGTAAGGAAAGACATACTATCATGATGCCTATGTCATGCCTATAACGACATCAAGAAGACACTTGACACACATCAAACACTTTATTTGGAAGAGGAGGAAAGTTTAACTGGGCTCATGAACCTTTTTCCATCTGAAAACACCCAAAAAAATGAGTTTTTGGAAGAGAGCGCTCCCCTATACCTCTCTTGGGAGTGTTGGCGCCCCCCCTTACACTATCTGGGAGTGTTATAACGCTCTGATGGCCCTTATGGGGGAGCACTAGTGTGTTTAGGGAGTGTTGGCACCCCCCTAAAGCCTATATGGGAGCTCTATAACGCTTTGATGGCCCTTTTAAGGGAGCGCTTCCTATTCTGGGCAGTAGTTAGTTTGTTGAGATGAATGGGGGAAGGATCCTTTCTATCTTGGAAGGTAGTTGGATTCGAATCCTTATTCTAGCCATGATCTTAGGGAAGATCCCTAACTGAAGGAGGAAAATCCTCAACTTACCCCAAGGATATCTCAAGTGGTTGAGCCTTTCCAAGGCTATATAAGCAAGCTTTCTCATGGTGAAAAGGGGGATTTGGATGAAGAATGATACCAAACCTATGATATCATAGGAAAGACATGGTAGAGTGAAGAACAATCGAAGAAACCATCATCATTCTTATCATGGATCTTTTGAGAAAGGGTTAGACAAGGAGGACTTGGCAGAACTGTCGCATTCTATCTACGGTTGTAAGTAACGTTCTTGTCCTCATTAATATGATTTGCTTGGCCTGCTTCTTTCTAATTCGTGTTCAATCTTACATGAATTTGTCTCTTTAGTATATAGATCTATTTTCAGACTAATCTTAATAGAGTAGGAAGTGTTCATACTTTGTTTGTCGACAGGATTCATCGAGGAGCGAAAGATTGGATCTCAACTCGAGTCGTGCAGGGACAAACGTCGATTAAATGTACTTCTCTTCTCCTTCCTTCTCACACACTAGTCCACCTAGATCTAAAAGGAAGTTAGTGACCATGATAATCACTTTCTATCTTAGAGTTAAGATTCTAGATCTTTGAGGAGATCTACCTATCCGCAAGGAGATTTTCCTACAACAGGAACTGGCGACTCCACTGGGGATCGAATCAGAACTTTTCAGTTTTGATTTCTCCTCATAGACATTGTCTTACCCCTTGTTGTTTTTAGACATTGTTCACCCCATATGTTTGATTTCACATGCATATTGACTCCTTACCCCATCACATTCAGCTTGCTTGTCACAATTTTACTAAAATTTTAGGTTTTTTGGACATTTTTGTGAGTTTTTGAGCCTAGCGCTCCCCTGCCTTGTTAGCAGGATGATGATCGATCCGGTAAATTACCGGTACTGTTAATGTCTTTTCCTTTGTCAAGGTTACCTGGTGTGTCGTATGTCTTAGAGAGAGTGGTTAAATTGATCCCATTAAACATATAAATATGTGCACTCGACGAGGTCTCATCATTAGGATCACTAGAACTGCCGCCAGGAGAGGGGGTTTGAGAAACCATGGATTGTTGTTGTGGAAAAGGCTGAGTAAGCTTAGAAGGTTGTGACTTTCCTTGGAAAATTTTGGCCACTTCATTATGAAGTGGATAGTCTCGAGTGTAGTGATTGTCACCACAAATGATACATGGGAATTTCAGTTTTCGTTGTGGTTGCTTTTCGGTAGCAGGTGGTTGATTTTTTGGTTGTTCATTGTTATTTTTTGATTTATTCTTTGTCTTCTTCTTACCTCCAGACTTTTGTGAAGTGGCAGATTGAACTGCATTCACCTCAGAGATCTGAGTTTGGGGGGAGGTAGAGGAGAGTGTGAGCGATTGGGAAATAGATTGAGTTTTGACGGAACCAATAACACCATCTGCATGAGATGAGGATGATGGTTTAGATGGATCGGTATTAGCTTGAGAAACATTTGGAAGAAATTCATACAAAGTACCAGATGGGGAATAGACCAAATCTAAATACTGAGCCCGAGCGATGGCTTGTTCCTCTGTGACCACACCACCCATAGCGACATCGCGAGCGATCAGGGGTAACAGAGATTTAGTAAACAATTCCACCAATAGCATGTTAGGAATGACTACCTTGATCATCCTTCATCGTCACCTCTACTCATGAATATGGTCAGAGATATGCATAGAGTTAGTTTGACGAAGGGAGGTCAAGAGTTCAGTACCTGTCTTGTAGCGAATAGGAGGTTGAAAGTGCGTGAGGAAAGACATGGCAAGGGAATTGAAATCATGAAAAGAAGCATGTGGTAGTTCAATATACCACTTTGTTGCTGAACCGGTAAGTGTTCGCTGGAAAAGATGCAAACGTATAGAATCATCCATGAGGGATTTTGATGAACACCACAAATGGAAAGTCATCACATGGTTGTTCAGATCTTCGCCAGGATTTCCGTCAAATTTTGGAATATCAGAAGGAGGTTTAGCTGGAATGACTGGCCAAACCAGTGAATGAGAAATAGGATCATTAGTTAACCGAGACAACTCTGGGAGATCCAGAGTCGCAAGGAAAGGTAGTTGTCGGTTAATTTGTGAATGATACTGGTGTGGCATAGGAACACCAGTAGGACCATAAACTAGGTTAGGTGGATAGTTGTAACCAGTGAGTCCTCCTACATACATTTGTTGCTGGCCAGGATAATAAGGATTTGATAATGGATGAGAAACATTGGCATAACCCGGCGGGTTTTGAGCATTATAGGCTGGGAGATTTACTTTCCCATGAGGAGGATAAACTTTTTTCCCTTGAGAATGGTAAGGAGTAGATCCCGAAGGCAGATACACATTAGACCCATGACAAGGATAAAACTGTGGTCTCAGAGTACTCCAGGTGGTGTTTGGGATGCCGCCCAGATAAGATTGTGGGTAAGATGTTCCAGAAGGAACAGGATTGGTTTCTCCTTCTAATGGGTTATTATACAAGTGCCCCCCAATGCAGGGTTGGCTAAAAGTGCCTCCTAAAGATACTCCCCAGGATTTTGAAGGGTTTCCCCCCTGCCAGTGGTGAATTTATGACCGGGGTATGACTGGCAAACGAAGGTTTCCCTCCAGGAGGAGTAGGAAAAGGGGGTTTTCCCCCGGTAGGGGTAGGCCCACCATGGAAAGGTATTCCTCTAGGAGGAAAAGGTGCGTTGGATGGTGGTTTCCCTCCAGCTAGTTGTGTTTGGCCAGCAGGGGTCTATATTCTCGAGTGAGCAGATGTCCCAATAGGATTTTGTGGAACATGTGGAGTTGTAGAGTAAAAACTCGTAGAAATGAGGGTAGAGAATGAAGTGCTTTGGAGATGAGTAGAGGCAATGAGTCTAGCATTAGGATGGACTTTTGCTGGTGTAACAATAGGGTAAACAACCCAATTAACTGGGTGATTCATGGTTTGACCGGATGGTCATGTTTCATTAGGAGGGTCATTAGGATGAAACGGTTGTCGAACGGATTCGAAATGTTCATAGAGATCACGTCCCGATGAAGTCCTCCATACAGAATGAGCAGGTGTGGGATTGGTATTTACTGTGGTGCTAGGATGAACAAGAGTCCTATATTCATCACGAAAGATTGGTTCTATGGATCCCATATATGTTTCGGTAAAAATCCTCTCCATTAATCGTGGGACTTCTTCATCTATGATGTTCCCAAGAGAGTCTAAACAAACTATAAGTGGTTCGAGAGGGGTTACCGACACAGATGTAGTGTGATTTGCAACCGTAACCAAAGCATCTTCTAGGTTATCTAACGGAGGAGAAATAACACTTCCATTGTCAGATGGATTTTCTACCTCTCTACAGTAGTTTTCTTCTGGAGGGTTAGGAGGTAAGGGTTGATAGCCTTCCGGAGGCAGCCCTTGCATCCTACGTGATCGACGAAGACCTTGATCATCTACGGGCTCAATTGTGGAGAATAACAGAACACACTAAAAATTTAGGGCCAACTAATGAAAAGAAACAACATACACTAATAAAATATAGGAATCAAGCAAGCAAACAAAAAATTCTTTCAATGATCATACTAGTTGGTGATGAAATCCAACGTCACATGATCAAGTCAAGAAGGGTCTAGGATATGGTGGAACAGTTACAATGGCGACCTGCTTAACGGAAATTCACCTTGGTGCAAGCTTCCATGCAGTAATTGTGGATTTACCCTCTAAGGAGCCCGAGTGAGTTTGACCAATGTCTGTTCCAGGTACAGTGAGACTTCCCTTCACCATCACCTTGTGTAAGTATCTAAAGATTATGGCAACTAAAGACACCAATTCGTAGTGAGTCCCTGGGCGGGTACAATCGACAGTCCGATCTGAAACGTATGGGCAGGATAAGAAGTCCGAAATCAAACCTAAAGGCTCCCACACATAATCATGCATATACCTTCAAGTGACCCCCAATATACGATCCTACCACTATAAACAGTTGAACCATGGAGGTATAATCTCCGTAATTCGCCCGAATGCGACCTCGTGTGTAACCCATGTGTGAGAGGGGGATCCCAGAAAAACAATACGACAATTGGATTTGACTCTCCCTATCTCAGAATGCTAATGTTTGTTTTGAAAAATTTGGAGAGTTTTACTCACAGCCTAATCCAAGGTGCTAACCCTAGTCTATTGTTGGTGGAAGATCCTAAAAACAAAAATGTTCCAGATATTTTTTAATTAGCGTTTGTTTTACAACTATTCTTCACTCAAAGGGTGTACGAAAGTGAAACTGATGGAATGAGGACTCAATTCCCAAAAAGATGCATGAAATATGATAAGAAATCGTTTCTTTTCAATGAATGCCTATTTAAGGGAAAGAGAAAGAGTTCTTTTCACTTTCAAACATTAATATGAAACGTCCTCAAATCAATTGGTTCTCAATCGAATCCAATGCAATGCTAAAACATTTTCAAAAACACCTTCTAATATGCAAACCAATCACTAAAATGCATAATTTGTCGTTTTTATGAGAATGATGATTAATTCAATGCAAAGACTTCTCCTACCAACTACCCTTTCATATCAAGGAGATTCAGACAAGTATAAGCAGATTTCGCACAAATGACACACACCCTCTTGCTATGATTGAAACAAGAAGCAAACAGAAAACAAAGACAACAAAGAAAAATCAAACAATTAACACAAAAAGAGAGATGTCTAAGAACAATGACCTCAAAAAACCAAGTGATAAGAGTCACAGACTTCTAATGTCCTTTACTAGAGTTTCCGCTCAGTCGGATAGGATAGAAGAAAGCAGGGGATTGATTTCAAGCTCTCAACAACAAAAACTCAAAAATAATGAAGAAGGGTATAAAATCTGAACAACAAGGTGTTTACTTCTTAGGAGGAAGCATGTCAAAGGTCAAAGGAAGAATCATTAAATCACAAGACAACTCAGCAAGTGAAAAAACAGGGTTTGGACCTCCAAAAAATGCAATTTTTGAAGAGATTTTTTGCAAAAAGGGGTTGGTGCTCTAGTGTAAGGGACACTAGGGAATTATAAAGCTCTGTCCAACACCTTAAGGGAGTGTTGGCACCCTTCTAACAAGGTAGGGGAGTGTTGGGCTCAAAAACTCACAAAAATGTCCAAAAAACCTAAAATTTCAGTCAAATTGTGACAAGCAAGCTGAATGTGATGGGGTAAGGAGTCAATCTACATGTGAAATCAAACATATGGGGTGAAAAAAGTCTGAAAAGAACAAGGGGTAATACAAGGTCTATGAGGAGAAATCAAAATTGAAAAGTTCTGATTCGATCCCCAGTGGAGTTGCCAGTTTCTGTTGTAGGAAAATCTCCCTGCAGACAGGTAGATCTCCTAAAAGAGCTAGACTCTTAACTCTAAGATATAAAGTGCTTATCATGGTCACTGAATTCAATTTAGATCTAGGTGGACTAGTGTGTGAGAAGGAAGGAGAATAGAAGTACCTTTAATCGACGTTTTTCCCTACACGACTAGAGTTGAGCTCCAATATTTCGCTCCTCGATGAATCCTGTAGACAAACAAAGTACAACCACTTCCTACTCTATCAAGATTAGTCTGAAATAGATCTATCTACTACAGAGACAAATTCATGTAATATTGAACATGAATTAGAAATAAACGGGCCAAGCAAATCATATTAATGAGGACAAGAACGTTACTTACAGTCGTAGATAGAATGCGACAGTTCTGCCAAGTCCTCCTTGTTTAACCCTTGCTTGAAAGATACATGATCAGAATGATGATGGTTTCATCAATTGTTCTTCACTCTGTCATGTCTTTCCTATGAGATCATAGGTTTGGTATCATTCTTCATCCAACTCCCCCTTTTCACCATGAGAAAGCTTGCTTATATAGCCTTGGAGAAGCTCAACCACTTGAGATATCTTTGGGGTAAGTTGAGGATTTTCCTCCTTCAGTTAGGGATATTCCCTAAGATCATGGTTGGACTAGGGATTCAAATCCAAATACCTTCCAAGATAGAAAGGATCCTTCCCCCATTCATCTCAACAAACTAACTACTGCCGAAAATAGGCAGCGCTCCCTTAAAAGGGCCATCAGAGCGTTATAGCACTCCCCTGTAGGCTTTAGGGGGGAGACAACACTCCCTAAATGCACCAACGCTCCCCCAGAAGGGCCATTAGAGCGTTATAATGGTCCCAGATAGTGTAAGGGGGGGTACCAACACTCCCAAGAGAGGTATAGGGGAGCGCTCTCTTCCAAAAACTCAATTTTTTGGGTGTTTTCAGATGGCAAAAGGTTCATGAGCCCAGTTAACCTTTCCTCCTCTTCCAAATCAAGTGTTTGATGTGTTTCAAGTGTCTTCTTGATGTCATTATAGGCACGACATAGGCATCATGACAGTATGTCTTTCCTGACACTTGTGAGAAAAATGCGACACTTGTAATGACGACACTTGCGACAGTATCGAAGTGAGTAATTTTGATGTGTAACAGATTGCCCCCCAAAGTATGAAGTTAGAAGATGAGAATTGATAACTAAAATGATTTTTGGACTTTCAAGCAAGGGTATAGATGCAGAGAACCTGACAGAAGCTGCACAAAAACATCCAACAAATATTATGACATGTTTCAAAACCCAAGGTAGGCATTGCTATGCTTGGGTGATCAAGACTTGCAAGATATGGCCACCATAAAATACACGACGGATCCATAATTGTATTGAAAAAAGGTATAGCCACCAAAAATACACTATGGATATATACTCTCATGACCTGAACTGATCATAGCCGTGAAGAATACATAGTGGATCTATGAGATGACAAGACATAGCCACGACAATTACAAAGTGGATCTATGTAACAATATATGTGTCATTTGTTCAAGAGAAATTCCGTTGCAACCTAGGCAAAGTACATATCAGAGTGATCACTCAACCCAGGGTCTTATTACCGATCCCAATGTAGTACGAATTTAACCATGTGAATAGATGTCTTGATGTCGAACATGGTAGAAACCACTTGATTACCGGTCAATAATGTAAACCGTTAACATGTGCGATGGATATCACCATTAATGTCAATGATTCCCAAGGTACCCTAGTACATTCCAACGAATGTGAATGGATGAGCTGAATTCAAACATCCATGGAATCATCTGATCAGAGGTCAATGATGTAAACCCACTATCGAACGTGNATGCAGGTCCCAAAGTACTAACTGGTTTCTAAGTCTAGTTCTTGGATAATGTGTTGAAGTCAACATGAATAGACTTGTCGAAGGAGGGCATTGATGTGTCCCCCATCAACGACACGAAATAGACACAGAGATGTAATTGGTAGATCAAATGAACATGGAATGACATGGGTATTGGGACAAGATATTTGTGATGGCTGACTCTCGAGGTGGATACTTCTCTTGAACACTGAGGCACAATAGTAGAAACTTGACATGGACCAAAACTTGATGATGTAGTGGATGTTGTGACTTACGTCGGGCGACCCAAAGGAGTAAAAGAAAATCAAAGGATTGGCTCAGTGCAGAGGTTCAACAGATTAATGTGTGCGCAAAGACAAAGTGTCGTGTTCAAGGGCGACTCTAAGAGTTACTTGCTAATGTTCTGAAAAAACTGCTTGGCTTTCTTCTTTCAATTTTTCCCCCATCCAGATAGACAAGTACCTCTTTTTAATTTAACGAGCTCGAGGAGGATAACACATGCTCGATATAACTCACCTTCGGTAAGTTCCTCTTCCTTTTGTTTAACAAACTGGAAGAAGTAAGGGTTCGATCTCATATGGGCCTGTTGATGTTTGTTTTAATGAGTCCAAAGACAGAAAACTCAAAGGTTTTTCATGGTTATAGAGTCTGGAAAAACACTTAAAAGAGAACTCTCTCGGTTCCTTTTTTGTAAAGTAGTGGGATGAGACTGAAAAAGAGATAAACTATCATTCAACAGACATTTTCTTCAAATACTTTAACAAGTGTGAAGAGAACAAGGTCGCTCGACAATCTTTTCATGTTTAGAGAGTCGGAAAAGAACTTAAAGATGACTCCAATGTTGTCCTTTTTCGTAATGGTAGTCTCGCGAGGCCGAAAAAGAGATAAATTATCACTCAAAAGATGCCCTTTCAAACCTTTTAACGAGTGGGAAAGGAAGCAATATCACTCAATGATCTTTTC
Organism: Picea sitchensis; assembly: GCA_010110895.2. Lineage (NCBI taxonomy): Eukaryota > Viridiplantae > Streptophyta > Pinopsida > Pinales > Pinaceae > Picea > Picea sitchensis. The sequence continues at coordinate 77,905 of SNQJ01S0008896.1, read as the reverse complement.
ATGTTTAGAGAATCTGAAAAGATCTTAAAGAAGACTCCAGGGGGTTCCTTTTTCGTGTATCCATATATGTCCAAAAAAGAGATAAAAGTTTACCCGAATGCATTCTCATGTATTTTAGAGCACAAGAAAGAACAAAGACTAATCTCGGTATGCCCCCAGCTTGAAATCTAGTGGCTTAACTCCAGAAAGATCATCAAAGGTAGGAGACATGCCCTCCAAGCTTCAATTCATTCACCATCTCTAAAGTTGGCACCAATTTCTGTAGTAGATGAGAAAAAGGAGAAGGGTGCTTGAAAAGAAGGTTCAAGAGAGGTGATTGTTTCATTTTTTAATGAGCTTGACACAGGAAAAGAACTATGCTCATGACCTCTGTTTAATTTTTTAACGAGCTTTCCACAGAGAAGGGAAACTATGCTCCTAGCTTCTTCTTGATCATGGCTTCCAAGAGGATAACGCTCTGGAAGGATACCATGTCAAGGGAAAAAACTCGGTCATGGCCTCTAGGAGATATTCACTAGATGGAAGATAATCACTTGGGAAGGAACACATGTCGAGGGTTGCGATAGGAGTAAGGAGATTAGGCTCCAATAACCCTATCGAAGAAATCACCATGTCGACTACCGGATCCAAATCATCGAAAGTTGAAAACATGGGAGATGATAGAAAATCGACATCAGGAGGGGAGATAGATTGTATATCTGCCCAAATTTCTTCATGGAGGGGAAGAAAAGAGGATCAGTTATGGTTATTATCCCAAGGTAACTTTTCAATGCGAAGCATTTCTGGAATAGATTCATGAAAAGGAAACATCAAGGAAATGTAGTCGGTCGCAGACGACAAGGAACTCAATTGTGATTGCATCGAAGAATTGTTGGGTGCCAATATATGTTGGTCATCCGACGAGGGAGAAGTGGATGGAGTAGAAACATATGATGTTTCGGCTGGACTAAGTGGCATGGTGTCACCTAGTGCATCGAATTCCAATGGACAAGGTACAATCCAAGGGTCAAATGATTCCAAAGATCGATAAGCCGCGGTCGAAATCATATCAATGGTGGAAATATGATGTGTAGTCAGTGGAAGTGGTGTAGGGAAGGTACCCATGAGGCTATAATATTTCATTAAGCCAATACCAACACTTTCATACGTGATCTTGTGGTTTCCAAAGAAAGGAATATTGTTGGTAGCAGGAACGCGAGCATCGGGTGTGAAAAAATCCAACTGATCAACAGTGACAATATTTCCCTGATGAGGAAATTGTACACATCGAAAGACCGATGAGGCAATGACAGTCATAGCATAAAACCAAATTATTCCAAGTAACAAGTTGTAATTGAGGGGAGCATCGACCACCTCGACATTAACAGTAATAGTTTTGCCACCCAATTGGATGGGCAGGGGCTGTAAAATACCATGGGGATGAAAACCTCTCCCATTGAAGGCGCGTAACATCATTGGGGATTTGTTGAGTGCTGGTGATTTTAAACCTTTCCAACATGCTAAAGACATAACACAAGTCGAGGCTCCCTCATCCAGAATAGTTCGGTGGATTTGTTGGTTGTGAACAAAAACATCAAATTGGAAAGGAAGTTGGTGGGAGAGTTGAGACGCGTAATTATCTAGGTTAAACATGATATGGTTGGACGACTCAGGATCAATAGCACCAAGGGTGGCCAAGAGTGTTTTACGTTGACTGGGGCAGTGCTGTAGAACTTCTAACGCAGACATAGCACACGGTGCTTGAGCCAAATCTTCAACAATGTTGTAGTTTTGGGTAGCATGTGAACTAGGATTAAAGGTATCTTTGTGGATAGTGCTCTTAGGAGGGCATAAGATAGAGTCGAATGTGGGTTTCTCAATCTGAAGTGGTCCAGATGAAGGATTACCTGATGGAAGACTAACGGAGGACGATGATGGATCTGGTAAATTACCGGTACCATTAGTGTCTTTTCCTTTGTCAGGGTTACCTGGTGTGTCATATGTCTTAGAGCGAGTGGTTAAATTGATCCAATTAAACATATAAATATGTGCACTCGACGAGGTCTCATCATTAGGATCGCTAGAACTGCCCCCAGGAGAGGGGGTTTGAGCAACCATGGATTCCTGTTGTGGAAAAGGCTGAGTAAGCACAGTGGGTTGTGACTTTCCTTGGAAAATTTTGGCCACTTCATTGCAAAGTGGACAGTCTCGAGTGTAGTGATCATCACCACAAATGATACACGGGAATTTCAGTTTCCGTTGTGGTTGCTTTTCAGTAGTAGGTGGTTGATTTTTTGGTTGTTCATTGTTATTTTTTGATTTATTTTTTGTCTTCTTCTTACCTTCGGACTGTTGTGAAGGGGCATATTGAACTGCATTCACCTCAGAGATTTGAGTTTGGGGGGAGTTAGAGGAGAGTGTGAGCGATTTGGAAATAGATTAAGTTTTGACGGAACCGATAACACCATCTGCATGAGACAAGGACGATGGTTTAGATGGATCAGTATTAGCTCGAGCAACATTTGGAAGAAAATAATACAAAGTACCAGATTGGGAATAAACCAAATGTAAATATTGAGCCCGAGCGATGGCTTGTTCCTCTGTGACTGCACCACACATAGCGACATCGCAAGCAATTGGGGGTAACAGTGATTTAGTAAACCATTCCGCCAATAGCATGTCAGGAATGACTGCCTTGATCATCCTTCATTGTCACCTCCAATCATGAATATGGTCAGAGATATGCACAGAGTTAGTTTGACAAAGGGAGGTCAAGAGTTCAGTACCTGTCTCGTAGCAAATAGGAAGTTGAAAGTGCGTGAGGAAAGACATGGCAAGGGAATTGAAATCATGAAAAGAAGCACGTGGTAGTTCAATATACCACTTTGTTGCCGAACCAGTAAGTGTTCGTTGGAAAAGACGCAAACGTATAGAATCATCCATGAGGGAGTTAGATGAACACCACAAATGGAAATTCATCACATGGTTGTTCGGATCTTCGCCAAGATTTTCATCAAATTTTGGAATATCAGAAGGAAGTTTAGCTGAAATGACTGGCCAAACCGGTGAATGAGAAATAGGATAATTAGTTAACTGATACAAGTTTGGGAGATCCAGAGTCTCAAGGAAAGGTAGTTGTCGGTTAATTTGTGAATGATACTGGTGTGGCATAGGAACACCAGTAGGACCATAAAATAGGTTAGGTGGATAGTTGTAACTAGTAGGTCCTTCTACATATGGTTGTTGTTGGCCAGGATAATAAGGATTCGATGATGGATTAGAAACATTGGCATAACCTGGCAGGTTTTGAGCATTATAGGCCAGGTGATTTGCTTGCCCATGAGGAGGATAAAAAAATTTCCCTTGAGAATGGTATGGAGTAGATCCTGGAGGTGGATACACATTAGACCCATTAGGAGGATAAGATTGTGGTCTCGGAGTACTCCAGGTGGTGTTTGGGATGCCACCCAGATAAGATTGTGGGTAAGATGTTCCGGAAGGAACAGGATTGGATACTCCTCCTAATGGGTTATTATACGAGTGCCCCCCAATGTGGGGTTGGCTAAAAGTGCCTCCTGAAGATACTCCCTAGGATTGTGAAGGGTTTCCAACAATCGAGGGTTTCCCCACTACCAGTGGTGGATTTATAACCGGGGTATGACTGGAAAATGGAGGATTCCCTCCAGGAGGAGTAGGAAAAGGGGGTTGTCCCCCGGTAGGGGTAGGCCTACCATGGAAAGGTATTCCTCCAGGAGGAAAAGGTGCATTGGATGGTGGTTTCCCTCCAGTCGGTTGTGTTTAGCCAGTAGGGGTCTGTATTTTCGAGTGAGCAGATGTCCCAACAGGAATTTGTGGAACATGTGGAGCTGTAGAGTAAAAACTCGTAGAAATGGGGGTAGAGAATGAAGTTCTTTGGAGGTGAGTAGAGGAGATGAGTCCAGCATTAGGATGGACTTGTGCTAGTGTAACAGTAAGGTTAACAACTTGATCGACTGGGTGATTCATGGTTTGACCGGATGGTCCTGTTTCATTAGGAGGGTCATCAGGATGAAACGGTTGTTGAACGGATTCGAAATGTTCATAGAGATCGCGTCTCGATGAAGTCCTCCATAAAAAATGAGTAGGTGTGGGATTGGTATTTACTATGGTGCTAGGACGAACAAGAGTCCTATATTCATCACCAAAGATTGGTTATGTGGATCCAATATATGTTTCAATAAAAATCCTCTCCAGTAATCGTGGGACTTCTTCATCTATGATGTTCCCAAGAGAGTCTAAATGAACTAAAAGTGGTTCGAGAGGGGTTATCGACACAGATGTAATGGGATTTGCAACCATAACCAAAGCGTCTTCTGGGTTATCTAATGGAGGAGCAATAACACTTCCAGCGTCAGATGGATTTTCTACCTCTCTACGGTAGTTGTCTTCTGGAGGGTTAGGAGGTAAGGGTTGATAGCCTTCCGGAGGCAGCCCTTGCATCCTACATGATCGATGAAGACCTTGATCGGCTACAGGCTCAATTGTGGAGAATAACAGAACACACCAAAAATCTAGAGCCAACTAACGAAAAGAAACAACATACGCTAATAAAATCTAGGAATCAACCAAGCAAACAAAAACTTCTTTTGATGATCATACTAGTTGGTGATGAAATCCAATGTCGCGTGATCAATTCAAGAAGGGGCTAGGATATGGTGGAACAGTTACAATGGAAACCTGCTTAATGGACTTTCTTCTTGGTGCAATCTTCCACACAGTAATTTTGGATTTACCCTCCAAGGAGCCCGAGTGAGTTTGACCAATGTTTGTTCCAGGAACAGTGAGACTTCCCTTCACCGTCACCTTGTGTAAGTACCTAAAGATTATGGAAACTAAAGACACCAATTCGTAGTGAGTCCCTGGGCGGGTACAGTTGACAGTCTGATCCAAAATTTAGGGGAAGGATAACAAGTCCGAAATCAAACCTAAAGGCTCCCACACAAAATCATGGGTATACCTTCAAGTGACCCCCAATATATGATCCGACCACTACAAATAGTTGAACCACAGAGGGATAATCTCCGTAATTCACCCAAATGTGACCTCGTGCGTAACCCCCGTGTGAGAGGGGGATCCCAGAAAAACAATACGACAATTGGATTTGACTCCCCCTATCTCAGGATGCTAATGTTTGTTTTGAAAACTTTGGAGAGTTTTATTCACAGTCTAATGCAAAGTGCTAACCCTAGTCTACTGTTGGTGAAAGATCCTAAAAACAAAAATGTTCTAGATAATTTTTAATTAGTGTTTGTTTTACAGTTGTTCTTTACTCAAAGGGTGTATGAAAGTGAAACTAATGGAATGAGGATTCAATTCCCAAAAAGATGCATGAAAGATGATAAGAAATCGTTTATTTTCAATGAATGCCTATTTAAGGGAAAGAGAAAGAGTCGTTTTCACTTTCAAACATTAATATGAAACGTCCTCAAATCAATTGGTTCTCAATCGAATCTAATGCAATGCTAAAACATTTTAAAGAATGCCTTCTAATATGAAAACCAATCACTAAAATGCGTATTTTTTCGTTTGTATGTGAATGATGATTAATTCAATGCAAAGACTTCTCCTACCAACTACCCTTTTATATCAAGGAGATTCAGACAAGTATAAGCAGATTTCGCACAAATGACACGCACCCTCTTGCTATGATTGAAACAAGAAGCAAACAGAAAACAAAGATAACAAAGAAAAATCAAACAATTCACACAAAAAGGGAGATGTGTAAGAACAATGACCTCAAAAAACCAAGTGAGAAGAGTCACAAACTTCTAATGTCCTTTACTAGAGTTCCCACTCAGTCGGATAGGAGAGAAGAAAGCAGGGGATTGATTTCAAGCTCTCAACAGCAAAAACTCAAAAATAATGAAGAAGGGTATAAAATCTGAACAACAAGGTGTTTAATTCTCAGGAGGAAGCATGTCAAAGGTCAAAGGAAGAATCATTGAATCACAAGACAACTCAGCAAGTGAAAAAACAGGGTTTGGACCTCCAAAAAATGCAATTTTTGAAGAGATTTTTTGCAAAAAGGGGTTGCTGCTCTAGTGTAAGGGACACTAGGGAATTATAAAGCTCTGTCCAAAACCTTAAGGGAGCGTTGGTTCCCTGCTAACAAGGCAGGGGAGCGTTGGGCTCAAAAACTCACAAAAATGTCCAAAAAACCTAAAATTTCAGTCAAATTGTGACAAGAAAGATGAATGTGATGGGGTAAGGAGTCAATCTGCATGTGAAATCAAAAATATGGGGTGAACAAAGTCTGAAAACAATAAGGGGTAATACAAGGTCTACGAGGAGAAATCAAAACTGAAAAGTTTCGATTCGATCCCCAGTGGAGTCGCCAGTTTCTGTTGTAGGAAAATCTCCCTACAGACAGGTAGATCTCCTCAAAGAGATAGACTCTTAACTCTAAGACAGAAAGTGCTTATCATGGTCGTTGACTTCCTTTTAGATCTATTTGGAATAGCGTGTGAGAAGGAAGGAGAAGAGAAGTACCTTTAATCGACGTTTGTCCCTGCACGACTCGAGTTGAGCTCCAATGTTTCGCTCCTCGATGAATCCTGTAGACAAACAAAGTACGACCACTTCCTACTCTATCAATATTAGTCCAAAATATATATATCTACTAAAGATACAAATTCATGTAATATTGAACACGAATTAGAAAGAAACATGCCAAGCAAATCATATTAATGAGGACAAGAACGTTACTTACAGCCGTAGATAGAATGCGACAGTTCTTCCAAGTCCTCCTTGTCTAAACCTTGCTCGAAAGATCAACGATTAGAATGATGATGGTTTCATTGATTGTTCTTCACTCTGCTATGTCTTTCCTATGAGATCATAGGTTTGGTATCATTCTTTATCCAGCTCCCCCTTTTCACCATGAGAAAGCTTGCTTATATAGCCTTGGAGAGGCTCAACCACTTGAGATATCCTTGGGGTAAGTTGAGGATTTTCCTCCTTCACTTAGGGATCTTCCCTAATATCATGGTTGGACTAGGGATTCGAATCCAACTTCCTTCCAAGATAGAAAGGATCCTTCCCCCATTCATCTCAACAAACTAACTACCGCCCAGAATACGCAACTCTCCCTTAAAAGGGCCATCAGAGCGTTATAGCACTCCCCTGTAGGCTTTAGGGGGGTGCCAACACTCCCTAAACACACCATCACTCCCCCAGAAGGTCCATCAAATCATTATAATGCTCCCAGATAGTGTAAGGGGGGGCGCTAGCACTCCCAAGAGAGGTATAGGGGTGCGCTCTCTTCCAAAAACTCCATTTTTTGGGTGTTTTCAGATGGCAAAAGGTTCATGATCCCAGTTAACCTTTTTCTCCTCTTCCAAATCAAGTGTTTGATGTGTGTCAAGTGTCTTCTTAATGTCGTTATAGGCATGACATAGGCATCATGACAGTATGTATTTCCTGACACTTGCGACACTTGTGAGCAAAATGCGATAGTTACGACAATTGTAATGATGACACTTGTGACATTATCGAAGTGAGTAATTTTGATGTGTAACACCACTATTCATGTCTTTGGACAAGGCAAAATATTGTACAGAGAAGTTTTTCTTAAATACATGGTTAGCAACAAATCAAAGGCTAGCAATTATCCTATCTATTAAGTGGAAACTGAATTGGGGTCTTCCATTTTCTTCAATGACCTCTGTTCCAAAGAAGAGGAAACAAAAATCATCCTGGCTGACAAAGACAAGTCTGGTCAACCGATAGAGGAGTTTTCAGAGAAAAAATATGATGCAGAGGATCATATATGGAAAATGAGTTTTGATGGAGCTGCATGCAGAGAAGGAGATGGAGTTGGTGTATGGATCAATCATCCCAAGGGAGACTCCAAATTATGTTCTTATAACCTTGTGTTTGAATGCACGAATAACATGGCTAAATATGAAGCATTAATATTGGGGTTGAATTTTTTGGAAGAGTTGGGTGCCAAAAAAATTGGCGTACATCGAGACTCTGAGCTAATCATAAATCAGATCAAGGGCATCTACCAAGAAAAACATCCTCGATTGAGGGATTATAAAAATATAGTACTAGAACTCCTTGAGAATTTTCTAGAATGCAATCTTTCAACAATTCCAAGAGAACAAAATCAGGTTGTTGATGCCTTAGCTACTTCAACAACAGTTTTCAAAGTTCCAATTTTCCTTGAAAAAAGCTACAAGGTTGAAGTCAAGTACAGGACAACAGTACCAGATAATATGAAGCACTATCAAGTTTTTGAAGATGACATAAAGATAGAAAGCTTCCTCAAGATGGAGAATGAGTTAGAAAATGTGAACATTGATGATGAGTACTGTGATGATGAGGTGGATGCAGCTTCTTTCACAAAGGAAGGGTATATTTACAATCAAATTGCACATAGAGATATCGTGCAATTAAAAAGAAACATCATTCCCAAGGGTCTAGTTCCATTGAAGAAACTCTTTGATAATAATGACGTGGCCAAAAGTCCAAAGATTATAGTAAATTAAGGAGATGTGGAAGATTGCAATATTGGGACTCCAAAAGATCCAAATATTGTTAAGTTGTCCAGAAATCTCAACCCCGAAGTCAAAGAGAGGTATGTCAAATTAATGAAAGAATTACCTGATGTCTTTTCTTGGAGCTATGATGATTTGAAAGTTTATGACACCAGTATAATCCAACATGTTATCCCAATAAAGGAAGATCTCAAGCCATTCAAACATAAATTAAGAAGAATAAACCCTTTGTTGTTACCATTGATAGAGAAATAAGTAAATAAACTGTTTGAAGAAAAAATTATAGTGTCCCTGAGGTTTTCTAAATGGGTGAAAAATATGGTGCCAGATAGAAAAAAGAGTGGAGAAATTAGATTGTGTGTAGACTTCAGGAACTTGAATAAGGTATCTCTTAAGGACAACTACCCATTGCCCGAAATAGATCATATTTTACAGAAGGTGGTGGGCTCTCAGAAGATGTCAATGTTAGATGGTTTCTCGGGATACAACCAGATGGTACATCCTGACGATCAAGAAAAGGCGACGTTCACCACACCATGGAGAAAATTCATGTACGCCAAATTTCCATTTGGAATTATGAATTCAAGGGAAACATTTCAGAGAGATATGGACATAGATTTTGCTGATGAAAAAGGAAAATTTATTGTTATATACCTTGATGACATTATTGTGTATTCTTCCTCAGATGAAGAACACATCAAACATCTCAGAAGGGCATTCCAAAAATGCAGAAAGTTTGGGATCTCATTGAATCCTAAGAAGTCAAATTTCTCCATGGAAGAAGGAAAGTTGTTGGGACACATTATTTCAAAGGAAGGGATAAAGGTAGACCCCAACAGAGTTGAGGGGATCTTGAAAATTGGCATACCTAGAAGCAAAAAGGAAGTACAATCATTCCTGGGCAAAGTGAACTTCTTAAGGAGATTCATTCCTAATTTGGCTGAAATCATAAAACATATTACCAATATGATAAAGAAGGGAAATGAAATCAAGTGGATCCCTAAGGCTAGAAAATATTTTGAAGACATCAAGGTGACATTGACAAAGGCTCCTGTACTGACTAGTCCCAATTTTGAGAAAGGATTCATACTATTCTCTTTTGCCTCAAAACACACAATTGCAGGTGTGTTACTCCAGAAAGATGACCATAATTTTGAGAATCCCATAGAATAATACAGTAAGACATTAAGAGATGCTCCTTTGAAATATGACATCATGGAGAAGCAAGTGTATGCTTTAGTCAAAGCATCGAAAGAATTTAGGGTTTACATTTTACATTCACATACCACTGCTTACGTTCCCAACAGCTCAGTGAAAGACATCTTGACACAACCCGATCCTGAAGGAAAGAGGGGAAAATGGATATTAGTACTGTTAGAATATGACTTGGATATTAAACCCACCAATTTGATCAAAGGACAAGGACTTGCTAGACTGATAGCAGAAACAAACTATGAACTCTTGGGAATAAACTTCACTATAGATCTGTCAGAAAATAAAATAGAAGAAGAAAAGGCAACTCCAAAAATATCTCATAATTTTCTTGACTCTACATGGTATGAAGATATCATCTTTGTGTTGAAGAATTTGCAGGCTCCTCCTGAGTATAGTAAAACAAAAGCCAGATTCTTGAAACCGAAGGAAGCAAAATTTTGTATAGTAAATGAATTGTTGTACTGGAAGGATCCAGGAGGAATTTTATTGAGTTGTTTGATAGAAGAAGAAGAAGATAAAACCATCATAGTGTTCCATAAGGGTGATTGTGGATGTCATCATTATTGGAAGACAATTGTGCACAAAATTTTGAGAGTTGGATTTTATTGGCCTAGTATTTTTCACGATGTTTATAAATAAGTTTCAAAGTGCCATGAATGCCAAATCTTTGATGGGAAAGGAAGATTGCAGTCTCTGCCTTTAAAACCCATTTCAGTGGAAGCTCCTTTCAGACAATGGGGCCTAGATTTAATCGGGAAATACATCCACAATCCTCATCTCAACACAAATGGATCTTGAATGCAACATATTATTTTACTAAGTGGATTGAGTCAGTTCCCACCAGAAAGGATACAAATGATGTTATCATTTGATTCCTAGAAGACAATATTTTGTCCATATTCAGATGCTTGATCGAGATTATAACAGACAATGCAGCAAATTTCAAGTCTAAAAAATTAGAGAAATTTTGCAGTGATTACAACATTACCCTTGGTCATTCCACATCATAATACCTGTAAGGAACCGGATTGGCTGATTCTTCGAACAAAATTTTAGTCAGAATCATCAAAAAATTGTTGCAAGAGAATAAAAAACCATGGCACACAAATCTCATTCACGCATTATGGGTTGACAAGATATCCCCAAAGAGATCTATCGCCACATATCCTTTCTAGATAGTTTATGGTACATAAGCTATTTTGCCTACTGCATTAGGATTACCAGTAATGAAGCTGTTACAGGAGAAAGAGGCAGAAACAAACGCCATTCAGAGAAGAGATGATGAGTTGATCAACATACAACAAACCAGGAAAAAGTCCTTCAATAATGCTCAACTGCGCCAAGACAAGATCAAAGAGGCTTTCAAGATGCACACCAAGGTGGATGACTTCAAACCAGGAGACTGGGTGCTGAAATGGGATGCCAGAAATGAAGATAAGGTAAAACATGGGAAATTTGATCACCTATGGCTGGGTCCATTCAAAATTGCAGCTTACCGTGGGAGAAACACCTACTTGTTACAGGAAAGTAATGGAGAACTCGCTAGAGGAGGGCCTGTGAATGGCAGGTTCCTTAAGCATTACATTGTTTGAAAAATCATCACCCCACCATTCATTGTATATAATCATTTTGCGTTTTTCTTCATGAATGAAAAGTTGGAATAAAAGCAACATAGTTGAAGCCCGAGGCAAAGACCCTAAGCTATGCTGGGTCGATTTTGAATTTTTGAATAAATACTAGCATATTCAGATTGCACAGATAGACCACATCCCAATGGGCAGGCACTTAGTCTACAGCTATTTGCTACCTCACAGGGAGGATAACATCCCCAGTTGGAGCCAATGTTATGACCATAACAATTTTCATATCAGGATCCAAGTTTCGGAGATTTAGTGAAAAGACACATCACTATGGAAGTGTGATAGCTTGGAAGATAAGATCTTATATGGTGGCATGTGGAAAAATAAAGTGGAGGCGCGAAAGGTAGGACTCGGGGGACCGTCGATCTTAAAGAAGCCTGAATCAATGGCTAAGGTGCATATCACGGAATGAAGTAGGGAGAAAGATATTTATTTGAAGGCGGGCCAAGGAAAACTACCATGGTTTCATTCATGGACGCGTGGCACCTCTAGAGGTACATCGGGGAAAAAGTGGTCTACCTAAAACCTCTTTCTCCAATCCCCGATATCGAAATTTGTTGAGTCACGATCGACCATAGATATTAGATTGATCCAAATCAACGGTTGGAAATCATATCGACGATTGAAGTAGCACAAGGATTAATCATTCGAAGGTGGGATAGGGAAAATTACCATGGCTTCATTCATGGACGCGTGGCACCTCTAGAAGTACATTGGGGCGAAAAGTGGTCTGCCCAAAACTGTTTTATCCAATCCATGATGTCGATAGACACGTATAAAAGGAGGGTCCCCAGAATTATTTTATGATAATTTGAAACGTTCAAACGTTCAAAAGTTGGCACAAACCATCCATTCAAAACTAAAGCTCAAAGTTGGATCAGATTCATGTTTTCTTCGCTGCTTAACAGGTATTTTTAACCATGGTCGCTAATCCTGTCATTTTATCCGTGAATGAGCAAGACATCGGCTCTAGAGAAGGATCCCTAATTGACAGGGACTCCGATGTTTTTGATACAGAGATAAAAGTCTCGCTCAGTTCTGTGTCCAGATCGAATTTTTTAAACAATATTGGAAAACACATACCCTTCCTCGAAGCGGCTCAAGCCTCTATTACCCCTTACGTCGTAGAATTAGTCTTTCCTTTCCTTGAGTTTGTAAGCTGGTGTGTCAAGTAGTATTCACAGGAAGAAAAGGTCATTTTGAATAAGTTAGGGTCAGCAGTCTTATGTGAAATAGATATTCCATCCCTTCGACACACCCTCAGTATAACAGAGTCATCCCTCACAGTGTCAGAGCCCTTCGAGGAAGAGAAAATGATTACAGTTTAGTGAGAGTGTCCCCCTGAAGTTAAAACCCTATTTCTGCAAACCATTGTTAAGCCTAAACACCACTCTGAGAGTCTGTCATTGCCTTCCAGTGTGAGCATCATGGTCATCGAAGTCCAGTGGGCTTGTTCTCTGCTTAGTCAAATTTTAGGGTTGGATAGTGAAAAATTTGTAGTAGAAGTCATGTTAGATTTCTTGCTGACGTTTTTTATGTCAGAGTCTAGTTAGTCTATTTGTATACGTTTTGAAAAATTTATCACTGAAAATATGCACCAACAACTGTTGAATTTCAATTCATTGAGACATTTCAGATACTATACACACCTGTTGAGGATGTTCCTGGAATCGAACAAGACTAAATTCCCTTAAGCTTCTTTCATATCAAATGAATGTAAAAGGATCACCAGGCTTATTTTCATCAATAAGATCATGTCCAAGGTGTACAGTCTTATCTTCAGCTCAGACCTACCAAGGGTTTTGGAAGAAATGAAATTTTTTTTACAACCAAATCCAGAGAGAAAAGTAGGGGATTGGATGTTGTTCATACAATATACTATGATATGGGTATATGGCTATCAATAAGGATCTTATCTTTTACTAGTCTTTATGACTCCCATAATTTTTTCTCTAGAGTTCATTAGACAAAGGATCATTTCAGAGACAAAGCATTTTCTGAAAGCACACAAGGCTTCTAACTTAAAATTTCCTTTCATAGTAGGACCCTTTGTGGTAAAGAACAAATACTGTTTACCTCACATCCAAGAAAAATTAAATGAATTAGGTTTTACACAATTATAAGGAAGGAAATATGACCTGCATCAGATCATATCAATGAGAATGATGATGAGAAAATTGGGCCCCTACGAGCACGAACATGTTGAAGGATTTGATAAATTGGCTAATCTAGAAACATGTACAGATATGGAGGTCACTTTACAGCACAATCAGCTAAAAAAAACAGAACCAACCCCTCAGCAGAACCCGACACTGAAATCTACTACAAAACTGATTATTAAAGCTCCAAATAAAAGTGTTTATAACAAGAGGAGTAGCTCAGAGGAATTGGGTGCCAGTAGTCAGCAAAATATTCCCAAGAAAGTGAAAATCACACCATATTCCTAGGTAGTGGATTTGGAGGAAGAAGAACCTAAAGGGAAAACAAACATGGAGATGGTGGAAAGTGAAACCAAGAACGAAGAAGTTGGTACAGGAAACACGCCACAAAGTGAGAGCAGCTTAAAGGTTTTCAGTAGTAGGAAACATGTGTATAGCAAAACCCTTGGGACAGTGTATCAATCCAAAGTAGACTTAATGAACCAATATGATGTGAAAGGAAGTATGGCCAACAGTGAAATAAGAGACTTGTTTTCTGAGGTAGAAAGGGCCTCCCAACGTAAAAATTCTCTGCTCTCAGTCAGGGATGTTGAAAGAAAAACGTTAAACATAGCAGTGGTTGTTGATGATAAAGTATCTGAAGTCAAGATGCATTATGAAAGTATTGGTGCCCCAGAAAAAGTAAAGTTCCACATAAATTTTAGTGATACGCTGTATTCAAACTATCTGAGTTTGGTTTTGAAGGTTTCCAGGCTGACAACACATGTACTCAAATTGGATGGACAACTGAAGTAGGAGAAAGCATCCAGTAAAGCCTGGAAAAAATAGGTCAAAAGATTGGAATCTGAAGGCCCTCAAGGGATAATAGCTTCCTTGGATGAGAAAGACAAGATGATTTGAAGTGTAAAGAAGAGACAGAAGATCTCCCACACAGAACACCCACAGACAACAAAGCTAGTTGCTTCAGAGCAAGAAAAGGAGACCTTGAGATAAGAAGCACTAAATTACAAAGCTAAATTGTTGCAGCTGGAAAAAGAGAAGGAAAATTGGCTACTGGGATAGGTAGCAACATCAGATATGGTTGTCATCGTACCTGCTAATACAGAATCTAGATCGAGTACTGATGGCTTGGTTCAAGCTATGTCCCAAGTGAGTTTGCAGACAGGGGAAATCAAAATCCTTAGGGAGGCCTTAGAAAGGATGAAACAAGAGACGAAAATAAAAGATGAAAAGATGGCTCCACTCCAAAGAGAGAATCATTTTTTGCAAGAGAGAGTAAGGAAGCTGAAAACGAGGTTAAAATGAAAAACATTGTTACAAGGAGCCAAACATGTGATCTAGGATGTTATTGCTGCAGAGGCTGCTAAGTTTAGGGTTTAACTGAATTTTATAAATGACAAAGATAGTGTGGCTACCACAGCCCGAAGCAGGTGCAAAGTTTTTAATGAAACATTGGCCAAGAAACCCTCGGAATGGGCCCAGAATGCTATCGATTTGATGAACTCCATACCCACTACTGATATTCATACTATTGGGGTGAAGGACAAAACTGCGTTGATCATCTGGGCCAGGAGGATCATCGCCAAGTACAAATTGCTCAAGTCGGTTCAAAACAAAGCTTTGCAAATGGAGCATAGTATACAAGAGTTTAAGGATGCATTTGAACAATTGTTCATCAAGGTCCTCCCATCATTTTGGGATGGAAAAGGTAAATTGTACAGTCAAGAAGACTACAATTCTCTCCTCACTCAGTGTAGGATGGACCATTCTAAATTTGAAGCTATGGAGGAAAGTCTGAAAGGCCCAAGTCTAGTAGAGTATTTGGCCACGGACTTTGAAATTTTGAATCAATTTAAAACAATGAATATTGGCTTGCTGATTATGTCCTACGCCACGTGCATCGACCTAGAGATTTTGATTAAGGAGATGTTGGATTATGAGATTCCTTCTGACTCCCAATGGAAGGAAATCGTGTGGCTAGGCAAGACAAAATGCAGTTTTCCCGAAACTAGTAAGTGACCTCCAGGTGTTACTAAACCAACAAGTTCGACAGAAGATCAAGACGAGCTAGATGTCATAAAGGAAGATGAGCGGTCAAGGAAATTGGTGCCTAGTTTTGTAACGTCTTTTGTGTAATCATTGTAAATCGGTTCATATGCCAAGAATGTCAGTTGAAATTACTATAATCAGTTTTAGAAGCTGAAACATTTCAGTTTCAACCATTGTAATCAAATTGTATAAATATTGGGACATTTGAATGAATTAAAGTTGGCAGAAGTACAAGAGCACCCTTTGGTTGTTTCAAAATCTATTTGTAATTTTCTGAAGCTAAATTGAATATATATGCAAAATCTTTTTGAAGTCTCTATGAAAATATTCTAAATGGCGGTGATATGAGCTTTGTCTTCCTTCATTGTATGTATTTCCTATGATCTGTTATTCCATTTACATTTTCTTTTGTTTAAATTGGATAGTTAAAGGCCCAAAACTCATCATATGATGCTCTTGGCTTAAGCAATTTAAACTGTGTGATTGTCTTATTAACTAATTCAGAATTTATTTCAGTAATGCCCTGATGCAGTTATTTTTTTTCTTTATCTTCCTACACTCTATTTAATTTCAAGAATAATTCGAATTCATTGCCTCACTTAGCCTTTATCCTCTGGAGAGTTTTACCATCTGATCATAGTTTTCATTTACTTTCAGAATTTTGACTCCATATCCCTGAGTTTTCCTCCCCTTCATTGCCAACAACTTTATTAAAACCCCCCAAAACAAACCAAATCTAGCCACCAATTATCAAATAAATACCCAGTGAGACGAGAGAGCCCTCTCTGTGTTGAGCAAGCTAGTGCCTCGGCTCTAAAGTAGGTTGAAACAGTTACCTATGTCGTTTGTATATCAGCTGGACAAAATTTAGAGAGTGCTAACATGGTACATATTGTATGAGATAGATTTACAGAAGTGCAGTTCTGGTATATTTATTGTTTATCATTAGCACACTTTGTTGGGTTAGTTGTTGAGGCATATCTTGTATTTCTAGGTACCTGGTTGAGGGTTTTTGGTTGAGATGTGTTGGTGAATTTATTGGTACAGTTCGAGGCTACATAACAATGAGGTTTTGGCACATGGTTTTATGTGAGGGTTTAATGTATTTGGTTATGGATAGTGTGATGTATTTCTAGAGAAATTTTTATGGTTATATTGGTGTATGTATTTGATAATTGGTTGATGTACATGTTGGGTACATGTTGAGACATATAGTTGATGTATGGTATGGTGATGTTGATATATCTTGATGAGTCATAGTTTGTCTTATTGATTGACACATGATAGGTACATGCTTAGTGCATTTTTAGAGGAACTTGTTAGTAGTTTTGGTGACACATGATTGGTACATGTTTGGTGCATTGTTAGAGGCACTTGCTAGTAGTGTTGGTGACACATGATTGGTACATGTTTGGTACATTGCTAGAGGCACTTCTAATAGTGTTTTTGGAACATAGTTTATGGATGATGTGGCATATATGACTTGGTATAATTTTAGAAGCACATCTTGATCTTGGTACATCTTGTTGATGTTTGTGAGTAATATTGGGTGATGCACATATTGGTCATAGTGTGGATATGGTTAAGAGTTGTCGGGGTGATTGATATTGGTGAGTAGATATGATTTGGTTAATGAGGTTTATGTGAGAGGTTGTTGTGCATAGTTTATGCACTTGTGATGGTACAAGTTGTGTAAGTGATTGATGTACATGGTTGATTGTATAGGTTGATTGATATAGGTTGTGACAGATTGGTTGTATAGATTATTGGTATAGGGTGTGAAAATTTATTGGTACATGTTGTTGGTAAAAAATTTTGTGACAGTGACATGTTTTCTACATTTGGCATTTATATTTCAGGGCGGTAGTATGGGGAAAGGATAGATGGTTGGATCCACCTTCCGGTTGGAGTTGGACCTTCCTTCATGTTGGAGAGTGAGAATTTGGGGGTTGGATCCTCCTTCCGGTTGGAGCCAGAGAATTGAGTTATTATAGCCACCTTCCGGTTGAATCCAGATAACACAGGGGGTTGGAGCCAAGAATTGGAAGTTGGTGCTTCCTTGAATGTAATTCTTTTACATATAAGAAAAGAGTTTTGTGGTTTTCTACCACATTGGGTTTCCAAATAAAATACTGGTGTACTATGTATTGTGTGGATGTGTCTATTATTGTTCATTATGCATTGATAGATGTTAATGTTTATGATGCAATAATATATTGATGATGAACTAATGAACATTGTTGAATAAGTTCAAAGAATATACATTGTGGTTAAAATGATTAATAAGTGGTATAAATTTCTCATTACTGATTCACTCCCCCTGTCAGTAATCCAACAACTTTATTTCAAATTTATACTCACTGAGTAACTCTAACCATATACGTTTCCTGGAATTTAAACTTGGTTGTCCAAACATATACTTCAAACCACTATGGTCTCTTCTCATATCAAATATTTTCCCCATGAGATAATGTTTCCATATATTCAAAGCATGTACTATGGCTTCCAACTCTAAGTTATGAGTAGCATAGAGCCTTTCATTCTCTTTTAACTTTCTTGATTCATAACACACCACGTGCCCATTCTGACTCATGACTCCATCGATCCCTTCCTTACATGTATCCATGTACACAATGAAGTATGCATATGGGTCAACAATTATCAAAGTTGGTGTGCTGGTTAACAAACTATTCAAGTGCTAGAAAAATTTTCCACAATCTTGAGTCCATTCAAATCACACACCTTTCTTTTGCAAATATGTAACTGGATGTGCAATCTATGAGAATCCTTCAATAAAATTGTTGGTTGTGGAGCCTGATTATCTTCTTGATTCAGAAGTCTTTGTTTTCAGTCGTTTTTATACCCCATGAATACTTTACAACCCGGAAGAATGTACACTCAACCACACAGGGGAATGCAGGGGGGGTTACCCCCCTGCAGGGTTCAGGGGCAAGTGAGCCCCCCAAGGAAAAATTGCCTTGTAAATGTATATTGTAATTTCATAGTAAATCCAGACTGTTCATTATAAGGTTGCAGATATTACAGTAGAAGTTATGTTAGGGTCTTTTTCCCTAGAAGGAAACCCTCTTTTATGAAGGAAATGTATTGCAGCTTAGTATTATGGAGAATATTTTATTCTGGGAGATGAGACTATGAGAGAAATAAGAGGAAGTTATAGCGAGTGTGTTGTAGATTGTATCCCTTCATTTTGTTGGATAATAATAAATAAAAGACCTGGCAATTTCTCTGGTGGACATAGCCCACATTGGGTGAACCATGTATATTTGTGTCTCTATTGTATTGTGTATCTTTTGTGTTTTATTTCCGCATTTGTTTTATTTTATTTCTCCGCGATCCTATTTTTCTAACAATTGGTATGAGAGAGAAAGGTAACTCATAGGAAAAGAGGGTTCTTGGTTCAAGTGGGAGAAATGGCGGAATATGGAAAGTTTAGGGTTGAGAAATTTAACGACCAAAACTACCAGTTATGGAAGATGCAGATGGAAGATTATTTATATCAGAAGGATATATTCCTAC
>SNQJ01S0008896.1:44815-58736 GCA_010110895.2 Picea sitchensis | reverse complement strand
ATGCAGATGGAAGATTATTTATATCAGAAGGATATATTCCTACCATTGGGTGGAATAACAAAGAATTCGATGGCCATGAAGGATGAAGAATGGGAGGTTCTGGATAGAAAGGAACTAGGAACAATACGACTGAGCCTAGTAGTGTCGGTGGCTTTCAATATTTCGAAAGAAAATACAATGAAGGAATTGATGGAGGAATTGGATAAACTGTATGAAAAAACCTTTGCGTCCAATACAATATTTCTAATGAAGAGGTTATTTAATATGAATATGTCAGAAGGTGGGTTTGTTGCAGATCACTTAAATGAATTTAATATGGTTACTAATCAACTAAGTTCTATAAAAGTGGACTTTGATGATGAGGTCAGGGTTCTTCTCATCTTGTTCCCATTGCCAAAAAGTTGGAATGGATTGGTCATGGTTGTACGTAACTCTGTCTCTGTTAAATACTTTAAAATTGGATGATGTTTTTCGTGTTATCCTTAGTGAGGAAATGTGATGGAAAACCATAGGTGAGACATCAGGTAATGCATTGAACATGGAGAACAGGGGAAGGCAAAAGGATAGAGGAAATGGCTCAGGGAACCACAAGAATTCTAGGAAGGTAAGATCCAATTCCATATTTGTAAAGATAGAGTTATGGAATTGTGGGAAGAAAGGACATCTGAAGAAAGACTGTAGAGCTCCAAAGAAGCAAAGATATGGACAACAGGAGAAAAATCAGGAAGAAAATGTTGCAGGTGATGCGTTACAAGATGCTTTGATTCTTTCTATAGATAATATTTCTGAGTCTTGGGTAGTATATTCAAGGGCTTCATTTCATGTCACACCCCATAGGAAACATTTTCTAGATTATGTTCAAGGTGATTTTGGGTGATGATGCACCATGCAAAATTGTTGGAATGGGAAAGGTAAAAATAAAGCAAAGGAATGGAAACTAATGGTTGTTGAAAGAGGTAAGACATGTTCCATATCTAAGGAAAAATATAATTTCAACAGGGAAGTTGGCAAGTGAAGGTTGTAAATCCATATTTACAAATAAGGTGTGGAAGGTCACCAAAGGATCATTGGTTATAGCAAAAGGAGAGAAGGTAGGTACATTGTATTTATGTATTGGTAATATTGACTCTTCTATATCTTTATCTTCTACATGAGTGGATACAACACTATGTCATCATAGGCTTGGACACATGAGTGAGAAGGGGATGCATATAATTCACAAAATAAATTTGTTTACAGATCTTAAACAAATTGATTTGGATTTCTGTGAGCATTGTGTTTATGGAAAACAGAAGAGAGTCAGATTTATCAGAGTCGAACAAGAAAAGAAGAGTGAAAGGTTAGAGCTTATGCATATAGATGTATGGGGACCATATTAGGTATCATCTCTTGGTGGCTCTCATTATTATGTTACTTTTATTGATGATGCAACTAGAAAAACTTGGGTTTATTGCATTCAACAAAAATATGATGTTTTTTATACGTTTCGGAAATGGAAATATTTGGTTGAGAATGAGACAAGAAAAAATTTGAAGTGTCTTAGATCAGACAATGGAGGTGAATATTGCAGCAAGGAATTTGATGATTATTGTTCATACCATGGGATTCGTAGAGAGAAGACAGTTCCAGGAACACTATAAGAAAATGGTGTGTCAGAAAGGATGAACAAGACAATCATGGAGTGTGCAAGGAGTATGAGATTGCATGTTGGTTTGCCCTTACAGTTCTGGGAAGATGTTGTAGATACTATTGTTTACTTAATAAATAGAGGACCTTAAATCTCTTTGGATGTTGGAATTCCAGAGGAGGCATGGATAGGTAAAAAATTAAACTATTCGTTTTTTAATACTTTCGGTTGTGAAACATTTGTCCATATTGATAAATAAAATATAACAAAGCTTGAAGAAAAATCTAAGAAATGTACCTTTATTGGATACAGTGTTAATGATTTTGGTTATATCTTATGGGATTATGAAAATAACAAAATCATTAGGATTATAGATGTCATATTCAATGAGAAGGTCGTGTACAAAGATTAATTGCAGGGAAAGAAACAGGAAAAATTAAAACTAGAATACACAATGCTTGATGTGATTACTGAAAAATAAATTCCAAAGGTACCAGAAAATAAAAATGTACAGCAATAGGAGAAACAGATACCTCAAACTCTTGCAAGTGTTGTTAGAAGATCTACTAGGTTAAGTAGACCCCCTGAACGATACTCTCCTTCATTGTATTATTTATTTTTGACTTATTCTGGTGAACCATAGTGTTATAAAGATGCAATGCATGTAGACATAAAAAGAAGTGGGAGAAAGGAATGAAAGAGGAAATGGATTCCTTGGAAAATAAACAAACTTGGTATTTGGTTCAATTGCCTGCAGAAAAAAGAGCATTACAGAATAAATGGGTTTACAAGTTGAAGGAAGAAGATGGAGGAAAAAAGTGGTACAAAGCTAGATTTGCTGTAAAGGGGTTTGCACAAAAGAAAGGTATAAATTTTGATGAAATATTTACTCCTGTTGTTAAAATGACTTCAATTAGGACTATTTTAAGTCTCGTGGTAGTATAATATTTGCATCTTGAACAATTAGATGTAAAAACAACTTTTCTCCATGGGGATTTGGAGGAAGATATTTATATGCAGCAACAGCCACAGGGGTATGAGGTCAAAGGAAAGGAGAATTTGGTATGCAGGTCTAAGAAGAGCTTGTATGGACTAAAGAAAGCTCCAAGGAAGTGGTATTTGAAGTTTGACAGGTTTATGATAGAACAAGGTTATAGTAGATGTCATTCTGATCATTATGTTTATTTTAAAAGGCTAGAAAATGGAAGCTATATTATCTTGCTATTGTATGTAGATGACATGCTTGTTGCAGGGTCCAATATGAAGGATATAAATGTGCTCAAGAAGAAATTAGCTAAGTAATTTGCGATGAAGGATTTGGGTGTTGCAAAGAAAATCCTTGGTATGAGAATAACAAGAGACAAGAAAAATCGCAAATTGACATTGTCTCAAGGTGAGTACATAGAGAAGGTGTTAGAGATGTTTAGAATGAAGAATGAAAACCCAGTTAGTACACCATTGTCCATCCGTTTCAAATTAACTAAGGAAATGTGTCCCAAGACATAGGAGGAGATAGAATATATGTCCAGGGTCCCTTATTTATCAGAAATTGGAAGCTTGATGTATGTGATGGTTTGCACAAGACCAGATATTACACATGCAGTGGGAGTTGTGAGCAAGTATATGAACAATTCAGGTAAAGAAAATTGGGAGGAATTAAATTGGATTCTCAAGTATTTGAGAGGTACTGCTACTCATGAATTATGTTTTGGAGGTTCAAACATTGGTCTACATGGATATGCTGATTCATATATGGAAGGTGATAAAGATAGCGGGAGGAGCACCATAGGGTATGTTTTTACTATAGGTGGAACAACAGTAAGTTGGATTTCAAAACTACAAAAGGTTGTTGCACTTTCAAAAATAGAAGTAGATTATGTTGCTACTATAGAGGCTAGTAAAGAAATGATTTGGTTATATAGGTTTATGGAGGAATTGGGAAAGAAGAAGGAGAATAGCAGGTTGTACTGTGATAGTGAGAGTTCCATTCATCTTGAAAAGAAATCATCCTTCCATTCGAAGAATAATAATATACAAACTAGGTACCATTTCATACGATCCGTCTTGGAATATGTACATTTGAAGTTAGAAAAGATACACACTAGCCAGAATCCTTCATACATGTTAACAAAGGGAGTAATCAGGAAGAAACTGAGTTCCTTCTCAGTTTCAGTTGGTCTTCAAGCATGAAGGTGAAGATGAGAAATTTGTTAGGTCCAAGAAGGATCATAGTCTAGCATATACAAAAACGATGGAGTTTTTGAGATCAGTCTCCAAGTGGGAGATTGTTGGTTGTGGAGCTTGATTATCTTCTTGATTTAGAGGTATTTGTTTTCAGCCGTGTTTATACCCCATGAAGACTTTACACCCCAGAAGAATGTACAGTCATCCACGTGGGGCAGTGTAGGGGGGATTACCCCCCATTTGGGTTCCGGGGGGTCCATCCCCCCTACTAGGGGGTCTGGGGGAAAGTGCCCCCCCAGAGGGGTTTGAGGGACAATGTTCCCCGATGGGGGTTCGGGGGTGAATCCCTTGAAGGAAAATTTCCTTGTAAATGTATATTTTAATTTCATAGAAAATATGGACCATTCATTATAAGGTTGTAGATCTGATGGTAGAAGTTATGTTAGGTTTTTTTTCCCTAGAAGGCAACCCTATTTTATTATGGAAATGTATTTTAGCTAAGTATTCTGGCGAATATTGTATTCTGTGAGATGAGACTATGAGAGAAAGAAGAGGAAGTTATAATGGGTGTGTTGTAGGTCATATCCCTTCATTTTGTTGGATAATAATAAAGAAAGGACCTGGAAATTTCTCTAGTGGACGTAGCCCACACTAGGTGAACCACATATATCTATGTCTCTATTGTATTATGTATCTTCTATGTTTTATTTCCACATTTGTTTTATTTTATTGCTCTGTGATCCTGTTTTTCTAACAAAACCTTCTATAATAAACCACAAGTCCCATAAAGGACCTTACCTTTGCGACATTTCTTGGTGTTGGTCATTCCTCAGTGGATTTTATCTTTTTCAGATCCACAGTTATTCCTTCCTTTGAAATAATATTATCCAAATAATGAATCTATCGCTGATAAAAGGAGAATTTTCTCAACTTTGCATAAATTGTATGATCCCTAAATACATGCAGTACCATCCATAAGTGTTTCTCATGCTTCTCTTCAGAATTTGAGTAAATAAGTATGTCATCCATAAATACAATGAAAAACTTATCCAAATACTCTCTAAAAACTCCATTCATCAAACATATGAAGACAATTGGTGCATTTGACAATCTGAAAGGCACCATGGTGAACTCATAATGTTCATAACTTGATTTGAAGGCATTCTTGTTGATTTCCTCTTCCTTAATTCTCACTTAGTGATATCCATATATAAGATCAATATTTGGAAATATTTGTGTGCCTCACAGCTGATCAAAGAGGTCATCTATCCTTGGAAAAGGATACCCTTTATTTACTGTTACTTTGTTCAACTTCCTGAAGTCGATACGATGTCTCAGTGTACCATCCTTATTCTTCACAAAAAATATTGGGGAACCTTAAGGAGACACACTTGGGAGTATATACCCCTTCTTCATAATCTCTTCAAGTTTCATCTGCAACTCCTTCAACTCTAGCATACTCATCCTATAAGAAACCTTGGATACATGTGCTACTCCCAACGTCATATTTAAGAGAAAACTATATCTCTTTTCGAAGGTAACCCTAGTATCCCTTTAAAGACATCCTCAAACTCCTTCAATATTGTATAGTATTCAACATTTGGAACTTTATCCTTAGGTTCCTCTTTCATGTTCTTTGCAAATACTTGACATCCTTTCCTATAGCTAACTTCACCAACCAAGGTTTTCCAAGATTGCTTCTTGGCAATTGGAACCTTTCCACCATATTAGGATCTAGATAACTATGACTATTTCCTGAAGCAATTAAAATAGAAATGGGTTGGTCATTAATCTTACCTTCCACTTCAATCATGTATGATTGAAAATCATCTTGCTACGTAAATCCTTGGTGCATTTCTTCCCAAGTCCTCAACTATTGCAACTTTTTGTACATTGTACGCAGTCCTCACTTTATCACATTTTTTAGGGAAATATTTGCATATATGATCTCCTCCACAATTCCAACATTGAATAGGTTGTTGCCATGGATTTTTCTCCACTGTCTCCATCATTTTGGACTCTTTGGGAGTTGGATATCCATGCATAGTATTTCTAAAAAATGGTGCCTTATCCCCCTTTTTCCTCTATTCCACCTTGCTCTTCATCTTGTCTTCCCAAGACTTTTTGAAAGTCGATCTTCCCCTTTGTTGATCATAAATACATTTATCATGCCTTATTGTTTCCTCCAACATCTTTTGATTGTCATATTATATCTTGTCACTGATAAATGAAGGCAACCCACTCAGGTATCTCTAAATCTTAACTTTATCATCCTCGATGTATGCAACATATTTCAACAGCTCTAAGAATCCTCTTTCATACTCATCTATTTTCATACTCCCAAGCTTGATTTTGAATAACTCCTTCATTTTATTTTCATAGTATCTCTTCGTTAAGTATTTATTTTGGAAATACCTATTGAACTCCCTCCAGGTAACCTTATTTTCCTTAATGTGTTGCGCCTACACATATTGATCCCACCAAATTGTTACCTTTCCTTTTAGTTGATAGATAACAATTCTCCATTCTTCCTGCGTAAAATAATTATGCAACTAGAAGTAATTCCTCATACCAAACAACCAAGACTCTGCATCTTCATATTTATTGCGCTCACCATCAAAGGTAGGAGGCTTGATCTTATTCATTTCTCCGTATAGCATGTCCAACCGAGTCCTTCTTTTATGCTTTCTAACAGGATATGGACTTGGGCTACTATGCACTTTCTTGAAATAATGCTTTAGTGAGTGAGGTCGATTCCTACCAACACTTTTTTCTTCTCTTATTTTCTCATCATGAGAGTTGTGATTTATTGACCTACTTTTCTCTGTCTCCTTATCCATTTTATTTTAATTTTTGTCCAAGCTTTGCATCAACTTGACATTGAATTCATCTTGATTATCCTTGGCTTTCATAAGCCTTTTGTTATCAGCCCTATAGCTTTGAACATCTTTTTGTTGTCCCTTTATGGTTTCTACCAAGTTCGTGTACTCTTCATTGGATTTTTTACCATCAACACCCAAACCAACATACAAATCCCAAACTCATCATCAGGAATGTAAGTCCTCTGTGCATCTTCCTTGATTTTAACCTTCTACACTGATTTTTTCCTACTCTAATTGTTGATAATTCTTCAAAATGTGCAGGAAACAAGATTTGTTAAATGAATTCATGATACAACTTCATGAAACTCTGCACCATATTTTCTGAATCCCATGCACACATTATTATTCAACACATACCAATGCACAATGTCAACTTTTAGCATGCACATCACATATCAGCAATGTGTGATATCACTGAAAAATCATTGCAAAATTGCACACAATGGTTGAAGAAAGACATCAATGCCAACATCAATTAGTACACCTACAACAACAAAGTCCATTAAAAAAAAAAACTATATACTTGGTTCAAAAATCAAAGTGCACAAATTCACCAAAGGAAGCGTGTGCACAGTGCATAGAATGCACAAGCTAACACATCCCTCAGCGTGCACTGTGCGCAAGATGCATGACTGTCTACAAGAAAAGTTGCGCACTTCTATAAACAATTCATTTATGAATCTTTTTAGCCTCTCAACCACTTCTAGTCTGACCCCCAACACGATTTGACACTCATATCTGAGCGAAATCTATCTTGGATGTTGGTCAATGGCTAAGAAGTGCCCTAAAAGGACCCTTGTTCACACTATGAACCAATTATATCTTGCCATGAATGGACACTATAAATATGTGCCATGAGTGTGCTAGAAAAATAAAAAGTTCAAGGTATTTTTATGCTACAAGAATTCTTCTTTGAGAATCCTCTTTTCTCTTTCAATCATTCAAGAACTATAGCAAGGGCCATTCCACTCACCTCTTGAGGGAATAGGTATTGTATTTCTTCACCATTGTCACTTGCCATTGCATGAAGAGAAGAGATCTCTATTAGGGAACTCAATATCCCTCCCAAGTAGGAAGAGGGGACTCATAAGTCCCTTCCTTCCTCTACGGTGTTTAGCCTATTAATATATTGATCCATTGGTAGCTATATATTGGTCATTTTTTTCGTTTCATGGTTCTAGTTCTTTCAAGCTTCTCTAACATTTATTTCTTAGTTTTTGTTAGTTTTTATTTCCTTGTTTCATGTGTATTTGGTTATCTAATCAACTCACAAACTTTTCTCTTGTTTAGCTGACTTAACTAAGCATGAAAGTGTTGTGTTTTTGCTCACCCGTGTGACAAAACCAACACAACAGATTGGTGACCATACTGGGTAAAGGTATCAAATTACTCCTTATTTAAGTCTTGAGAGAACTTCTTTTTAATTGGTTTGACATCCAGGTACCCAAACTGGCCTAATCCAACCTTCCAAAGTCAAAATTTAGAGCCAGGGTGAGAGAATTTCACTTGGAAATTTCTTTCCCGATGCGTGACAGGAAGTGTGTGGCTTTCAAGGCACACAGACACACAATTTGCACATTGTGCGCGCCATAGTATTCATTTCTCTATGCATTCTACACCTCTGCATGCTTGTCAGAACTACAGCCCATGCATAAGTCCAGTTTTGGAGAATTGTAAGAATTTTTATGAATGGTTTGAGGGCCCCTAGCCTTAAGATTTTAATTTCCTATACTTTGTAAAGCAATAACACTTCACTTAGAGTCCTTTCTCACAAGGAAGGTTAGATAACATAAGAACTTAGGGGTAAAATAATCATAATTCTTCTCTTCGCTTTGTTGCCACATGGATGGCTCATTTGGCATGTAAAATTGTGAATTGAAGTTATTTTTTTTTCAAACATAATCAATTAATTTGGTACTAGAAATCAATTTTGACCCTCAAGTATGCTCTTCCCCCGCACCCTAGTGTGATCTCGGGAATCATAAAAGGTGGTTGAGAGGACATTTCATCTGCCTTAAATAAATCATTAGGAGAGGACAAATCCCCCCTAGGGTACCTCTTAGTTTTGGAAATCATCTTAAATTTTTGTAAGGGCCCGTACATGCCCACATGTTTGCAATCTTAGGATAGTTTCTAAAATATTTTTTAGTTTAGACAACACTCTAGGAAAATTTAAATAGATCAAGTAATGGGCCCATACATGCCCACATGTCTACAATCCTAGGATAATTTTAAAAAGCTTTCTTAGTATAGACAACATTTTAGGGAGTTTAAAGGATCAAGTATGGACCTATATGTCCACATTGCTAGTTCTTTAGGGCTTTAAATATTCCGCAAGGTTGTACCAAAGACACATAGTAAGCTAGGTAAGAAGATTTGTAAGGACCATATGAAGTCCACATGCTACAATATTACACTTAACTTATTAAAAATATTTTCACACTTTTCACTTTCTTGCACACAAATCCACTCCTCACACACATAATTTCTATTAGAATAGTGGAGGTCGAAGTAAGCTTTCTTTTGTAGTACCCATAAGTACTTCAAAGGAATTATGGAAGATCTGACTACTTCTTTGGAAATTATACACACCCATTTAATTCAAACGAGATTGGTCCATACCCCCAATCTCTCAGCCCACCACTTCTAAAAAAATTCTAAGCACGCACAAAATTTTCCTCCACAGGAGGTGACAAAATATTTTTTTTAGTCTAAGTAGGATCTCGGGGGTAGGCATCAAAATAACCCCCCGTTATTAGGTTCTCACATTTTGAAACGATAGAAGTTAAGAACATGGATCCTTTAAATCCTCCAAGTCAAGCGTTCCTATACCATAAGGTAGGAAGATACTCATGAAGGGTTGAAGGTTGAGTTCTGGTTGTTTTGCGCATACCTCCTTGAGTCACCCAACTTTTGTTAGGGCATCTAGCCTATGATCCATTTCTGAGGCCAAAAGTCTAAATGTCACACTTTGACCAAGGTACTTAGTGGAAAAAATTACAATATCTACACAGGTGGTGGTTGTGGGCTGTAATCATACCTTGGTCAGATTTTGTGTGGCTATTGGGAAATATCGCCAGCGCTTTCGGGATATGCACCCTCTACCCCTCATTATAACTAAGTTACTAACTACTTCAACCTTCACTAGTTCTTCTTATGGTGGCTTCAGACCCGACTGTTGACTGTTATTGGAAGGCCCAGTGCTAAATTGAGAGGAAGGACGATAAGTCTTTTAGGACATGAACTTTTATTTTTTGTTATTGTTCCCCCACATGGACAAAATCCACCTATCCACATGCTTGTTTATTTTACAATTGATTTATGTATGATGTCCATTTGATTACATGCAAAATTTTGAGTTATACTATTTTGTGAAGGTCAAAAATATAAAATCACTTGTTCATTTATTTCTCTTGTCACCATTTGCACACATTCACTTTGCTAGTCGGAACCATAGGGGAACCACATAATCCTCGTCATTCTAGATGCTTGTAGAATATCCCTCCTATTCTAGGTGGAGTTCCTAGTATTTCCAACTCACCGGCTCAACCATCTCACAACCTCATGAGTTATGCTATCTTGGGATCAGATTTACTTGGTTCCACTTTTCTTGGGTCAAATACCCAAGGAAATCCATCTATTGGTTCTCCTTCACAAGGAGGCAGGAGTCAAACTTATTCTCAAGGAAGAGGTACACCCCCACCAAATCCCTCTCAAGGGACAAGTTCATTACCTACACACACGATGGTTGGAATTAATCCTCCACCAAATTCCACTTTGCCATATTTGGAATCCCTCAACATTCCTGATTTAACCAAACTCATGAATCACCCCATTTTTCATGATGCGACTTGGCCCAATATGCCTACCAAGTTGCCTCCAGACACTCTAAAGATTGAAGGAAAACAACGGGAAGACCCCGCCAACCATGTTATGACCTTCCACTTATGGTGCTCTTCAAACAACATCATGGATGATTCCATCCACTTAAGGTTATTTCAACGAACTCTCACTGGTTCATTAGCCAAATGGCATGTGGATGAAAAATTAGGGTCCAATGTGACCTTTGAATCATTGGCCAAGGCATTTTTGTCCTTTTTCCAATTACCAGTTCACCATGACACTGGTTTAGAGATTCTCTCAGACTTCAAACAAACCACTACTATCCATATCACCGACCACATCCATGAATGGTGACAATGACGTAGTTTGTGTAAAGAGGAAACCACCAAAGAACAACGTCTCGATTGGTTCATGAAATGACTCATCCCTGTGATTGCCAAGGATGTAGCATCCACCTTTCCTCAATTAGAAGAAGAGACCATTAGCAAGGCCCAACAATTTGACCTCATATACACTCAATCATGCTAGTTGTACATAGTATTTCCTTATGCACCCAGACCCCTACCATTTGGATAGGACACACCTGGGGTTTCTCATGCTACAGATGGGTTAATTGGTTCTATGACACATTGCAACCCTTAAAACCACCCCTCACCTACTTATGGTGCAAATCAATATCTGCAACCATATGGAGGGACATCTTATTACCCTCCTACCACTCACCAATAGTCATATCCTATTGGTCCCTCTCAACCGTTAGGGGGACCCCCACCGGTACCCATTATGCACATGGTCTCTCAACCAAGTATGATTTCACCCCCAACCCTTGCATATAACCCCAACAGTGGTGGAAGTAATTCAACTTCCTACACACCATATGGACCGTCTCCACAAAACAATCCATATTTCCCATTTCATGTCCCCCCCCAGTAAGTTGCTCCTCCACAAGGGAAACCACATGTCGCTGTCAATTTTGTTTAGCCCTCTCCCATTCAATAGGTTCATGACTTTGAACAGTTGAATATGGAAAATCTGATCCATCAGCCAAATAATGCCAAGAATAAAGGAAAAAACTGAAACAATAACAACCCGGGACCAGGAGGAAATAACCCCCAACAAAACCGACCCATTAGGGACAATCAGAATCAAGGAAACCAAAACCCCCAAGGGGAAAACAATAACAACCAACCACAACAAGGGAAGAAAAAAAAACCTCATAACTAACTTACCTTATGCTCTATGTGGCGAGAATGGACATTATACTCACAACTACAATTGTCGATTTCAAACGGATTAAAGAATCCATGAACAATCAACGCCCTCCATCGTCGCCTGCCCCTTAGCAAGCCCCCCAACATTATTTGCAACCACCACATCCGGCCATGTTGCAAAACCCTATTCCAAACCAAGGTGTGATGAATACCCAATAAGAGATAAACTCGCCCCCACCACAAATGGGGCAGTATCAAAATCCAGGTCCTAACCAACCCGTAAATTTGATCGATTGCAATATCCTTCTTACCAGCAAGGATGAAATTATTATGAAAACTCGCGATCGTCAACACAGAGTCCCTCTTGACTCTACCCCAACCACCTTGGGAACAAATCTTGATTCATCCAGATAACCATTGATGATCCCACACCCTAACACTGAACCCAGTCCTCAGATACCCAATGTACCTTTACGACGGAATGTACATAACCCTCATGCTAGGGCCGCCCATAACTATAGTTTAGTCGATTATTTATCACAATCCCCTGCAACCATGTATGTATTGGAGGTCTTCCAAACCTTTCCATCACAGTGAAAGTCCTTGCTTTCCACCAAGGGGGCAGTCGACCCAACTGATACTCGACTCATCACCTTTGATCTAGATAACAGGGAACCACACCTCCCCTCCCTGGTAGCTTTTCAGATACCACTTAAGATCCAAAAAATCACAGTTCATCATTATATCATCAAATAAGGTGCATCCACATGCATCATGTCCAAATTTTTATGGAAAAAATGCGTCTCACTCGAGCTAGTACCAACTGTCGTCACCCTGAAAGCTTATGACGGTCACCCATCATCCCCTAAAGGGCTCTTCCAAAATGTCCCCATAGAACTTGGGGGAAAAACCATCCTGATTGACATTGAGGTTATTGATGCCCCACTTGATTACAATATCTTTTTCGGGCGTAGGTACATGTATGCTATGAAGGAAGTATCATCTTCTTTTTTTGTACGATGATGTTCCCCCATAATGGGAAAATCGTCGCCATCGACCAACTTACACATTATGAGCCTAATCATTCCACCAACATTGATAACATCCTCCCTCTCGTCCAAACTATCTCAGATGATTTTTCAGTCATCTAGGTCCTGGAATATTCAAGGATCCATCCTTTCTAGGGGCTTATCATGGAGCACCACCCCTCCTACATCCTTCCATTTCAGCACAAGTGTGTGTAGTTTCCTCTAACAGAACCGATATTGGAGACAATACTTGATCCAGATTTTATAAGTAGAACGAAATGACTAAAGATTATTAATAGGTGATTAACACAAAATAACAGAGATATATTGAAACTAGTTTTCTATTCAATAATGAAATAAGCTGAAACTGTAAAGTGCAGCGAAAACAAGCTTGCTGGAATGGTGGTGGCTTATCTCTAAGAAGAGATGTGACAAATGCACTCATTAGAAAGAAGAATATTACAATGAGGCTTTGAAGGAATTTTTACAATAAATAGGAATGCCAAAAACCCTAGACATCCAAAAAACTAACCCTAGGAGATGAAGCGTCAAAAGTCATGTGGGCCACGTTTGGGTAAGTTAGTACATTAACTTCTCGGGGTCGTAACTTTTGCATACAATATTCGTTTTAGGCGTATGATAGCCCGTTTGAAAGGTATCATTGAGGAGATTCATTTTGGGGCCTAAATCATGTCATAGTCTATCATTGAGAAGCTCAATCCTGAAAAACCTTCATTTAGGCCCTCAAAATGGCCTCAGAAGTAAAAACTACTAAAAATAGTAAATTGCCAAAATTGCCAAAAAAATGTTTTGAGGTAGTTGGAAAAGGTGGGTGGCCACTGATATCCACCTAGATTAATACTCCCTCCTTAGGAAGCAATGGTATCCATTTCATTGAGGTCCCACATCAGATGAGGAAATTTCTGCTGAATCTAGCCCCGGGTGAGCCACTTGCCTTGGTGCAGGAGCTGCCCTACTTTGACGACTCGATAAAGCTGGAACCTTTGTTGTTGAGTACCTTTGATTTGTGTGTCCACAATCTAATCATTGGATTCCTGTTGTATGCCGACGGGGTTGAGATCAGTTGGTGTGAGTTGTTCTGCTACTTCTGAGGTGTCCAATAATGGTGGGAAATAAGGGCGAAGG
>SNQJ01S0008896.1:0-13910 GCA_010110895.2 Picea sitchensis | reverse complement strand
TATTCCCTTTTATGTTACAAGATTTTAACTAAGGTCATAATTATTATTCATGTGGTTTTTATTTTTATTATCATTATTATTTTTTATTTTTATTTTATAGAGGTAAAATTTTACTACAAGCATAGTTTAGACTTAAACCTTAAATTTTCGTACAGGGTGACCATTAATTAGTGAAATTGTTTTAAAATTTCTTAACACGTTAGTCATCCTAAGGCTATCTAGGTTCATTCCTCTATCATCAACAACATGACGTGCCCTTCCGGACGCACTAGGTGCTCTAAGAATGCCACTCACCTCATCTATTCACTTGCGCGATGTGCCCTTCAGGACGCACTACGTGCTCCAAGGGTGCCACTCGCCTCTTGAATGACTTGGTAGACATCAATAACCCCTGGAGTCAACACTCTGCCAAGTGAACTTGTGGGAGACTAAGGGCCTCTAAGGAATAAGGCCCCCTGACCTTATTGCGTGCCCCTTAGAATCATCATGAGCGACTGTCGCAGTCTGCCCTCACGACATCGTGGGTCCTCTCTAACTAGGTAATCGTTAACCTACAGTTTGAGCCACGACGGGAGTGTTAGTAGGATGTGGCAAGGCTGTTGTCCACACCTCTCCCTCAACATCTCTGGAAAGTGTGTGACCCCTTTAATCCATATGTGAGTCTGGTCGGCAAGCTATCGTCAGCCTGCATCATCAAGAAATCATGTCAGAACATATTGATATCATATCATCCATTCAGATGCACTAATATCACAGTAAAACAATCAAA
Source organism: Picea sitchensis (assembly GCA_010110895.2). Lineage (NCBI taxonomy): Eukaryota > Viridiplantae > Streptophyta > Pinopsida > Pinales > Pinaceae > Picea > Picea sitchensis. Next base: position 13,141 of record SNQJ01S0008896.1, on the reverse strand, counting down.
CCCCAATGGCACACTACCTGACTTGATCCGAAGTCCAAGGGGTTCCATCGATGCCTCTGCATCCTCAAGGTCCAAAACCCTGCACACTCAGTAAAACCGAGTCAATAGCACCTGTCTATGTCAATGTATTAAAACAACATGTCATCAACCCATAACACCTCATAATCAAAATCAGAAGTTTTAATTGCATAAAAATCAGGATCACTTGCGAGCAAGTGTCCTCAAAGAATAAGTTTGCTCATTGCGCCAGAGCGGGATGTTACATACACCCCCTCTTGGTCTAAACTTTGTCCCGAAGATTCACAGTATATATGCTGAAATAAAGTGTATCACAGTATCATATGTCTATCTACCAAAAAAAAATGGAAATTGCTGGTGCATATCATATGCGTCCTCCCAGGTCACCGAGTGCGGACTATAATTGTCCCACTGAACCTTGACCTGATCTACTGTTCGACATCATAGCTGTCAAACACGATGATCCAAGATGCGAACTGGCTCAACCATGAGTGCTCCCTCGTCCGATACCTGCAAGGAACTCATGTCAATAACATGTGTAGGATCACTAATATAATGTTCCAAAATAGATACATGAAAAACATCGTGCATACGCCTCAAAGAATCAGGCAAGGCTAGTCGATAGGCCACGGGCCCCTTTCTATCCACAATCTCAAAAGGTCCCACTAACCTAGGAGAGAGTTTATCTCCCTTCCCAAACTTGATTGAACTCTTGTGCGGTTTAACTCGCAAGAAAAATCGATTGCCGACCTCATAACTATGGTTGACACGGTGTGCATCGGCATAAATCTTCTGTCGATCCTGCGCTTCTTTCATCCTTTGTCTTATTTTTTGCATTTTCTCTTCCATTTCTTGGATCACTTCTGGTCCCACCAGGACCCTATCCTCAAGCTGATCCCAACTCAAAGGTGTCTGACACAGTCGCCTGTAAAGAAACTCGAAAGGTGCCATCTTAATGGTGCTTTGGTAACTGTTGTTGTAAGTGAACTCCACTAGTGGCAAGAATTCTTCCCAACACTTTTGTTGGTCCATTACGTACATGCGCAACATGTCCTCCAAGGTTTGGTTCGTTCATTCGGTTTGCCCGTCAGTCTCCGGGTGATATGTCATACTAAAGTTAAGTTTGGTTCCCAAGGCCTCTTGGAAACTTGTCCAATAAACACCGATCCTCGATCGGATATAATCCTTTTAGGCATGCCATGCAGCCTCACAATCTCACTGATGAAAACTATATCTATGTCAGGTGCCTGATACGTCCTACGCACAAGAATAAAGTGAGCACTCTTCGTCAGAGTGTCTACTACTACAAAAATCAAGTCATGTCTCCTTGTCGTCAGTGGAAATCCAACAATAAAATCCATCGAAATAACTTCCCATTTCGATTCCAAAATATCATGCGGTTGTAGTAATCCCGCTGGGTGTCTATGTTCAGCCTTTACCTGCTGACACTCTAGACATCTGGCCACATAGTTGACTATGTTTTCCTTCATTCCCTTCCAGAAGAATAAGGATTTAAGGTCTACCCTCATCTTCATGACTCTCGGGTGAGCCATGTATACTGCTCTATGAGCCTTGCTTAGGATCAACATCGTCAACTCGTCGTTTGGCAGTACGTAGATCCAACTTTTAAACCTCAATAAACCATCACTATCAAAAGAAAATCCCTCAAATTGTGGTACCATCATTGTGTTTTTTCCGATAAAACCATCGACCTCTTTGTACCAGTCATCATCACGCTGTAAAGTTAGAATATTTTCACATAGATTCATCTGAAGAGGAATCACTGAAAAGATGTGTGGTCTCCGACTCAATGCATCTTCCACTTGGTTCACTGTTCCTTTTATGTAAGTAATCTCGAAGTCGTACTCGCTAAGAAATTCTGACCAACATCGTTGTCGCGCGTTTAGGTCACTTTGCGTAAATATGTGTTGTAGTCCAAAATGGTCAGTCTTTAGTTCAAATTTTCATCCAACAAGGTAGTGTCTCCAAACCTTCAAGGCATATACAATGGCTAACAACTCCAAATCGTGCATCGCATAGTTCTCCTCATGTCTTCTCAGTTTCCTCGAAATGTAAGCAATCACTCATCCATCTTGCATCAAGACTCCACCTAAGACTTCCTTAGATGCATCAGTGCATACCAAGAAGTCCACGTCCATGTCTGGGACCTTTAGTATCGGTGCGGTTGTCAACAATTCCTTGAGCCTCTGAAATGCTTCCACGCATTTCTCGGTCCAAACAATCTTCTTGTTCTTCTTCTACAACTCCGTGATCGGATTTGCTATCTTCGAAAATCCCTCAACAAACCATCGATAGTATCCTACTAAACCCATGAAGCTACGCACTTCTGGGACATTTGTCGACACAGGACATTCCATAATAGCCTCGACCTTGGCGGGATCCACGGTGATGCCTTCGCCGGAGATGACATGCCCTAAGTAGTGAATCTTTGATTGATAAAATGAGCATTTGGACAACTTCCCATATAATTTGTGCTCTCACAAACACTGTAGTACCAAGCGCAAGTGCTCATCATGCTCCTCTGTCGTCCAAGAGTAAATCAAAATATCATCAATGAACACTTGGACGAACTTGTCCAAGTACTCACGGAACACCCCATTCATCAAACTCATAAATACCCCTGGGGAATTTGTTAGTCCAAATGGAAAAATAGTAAACTCGTAAGGTCCAAACCTCATCTTAAGGGTGGTATTAGGGACGTCATCCTCCTTGATCCGCAACTAGTGATACCCCGATCGCAAATCGATCTTGGAGAACACCACCGTGCCCTTCATTTGATCGAACAGATCATCAATTCTCAGAAATGGATATTGATTCTTGATCATGGCCTTGTTTAATTGATGATAGTCAATGTAGATCCTCCATGACCCATCCTTATTTCGTATGAAAATAATAGGTGCACCCCATGGTGACAAACTACGACGTATCAGACCTAGGTCCAAAAACTCCTTCAGTTGCATTTTTAACTCTTGTAACTTCGGAGTTGACATCCGATAAGGCATTCTTTCTATCATTTCAGTCCCAGATTTTAGGTCTATGGTAAACTCCAATTCCCTCTCTGGCGGCATCCCAGGTAATTCCTCTGGAAATACGTCTGCAAACTCTCTCACCACCGGAAGGTGTTCTAGGCCTTCTGCTACTCTCTTCTCGTTTAACGCAAGGATTGCATAAAGCTTGCACCCCTTGCGCATGATCTTCCGAAGTTGCAAGGAAGAGATGAATCTCAGGGAAACTCCCTAGTTTCATCCTAAAATCACACATCTCTGTCCCTCATCATTGACCAAGCTCAATCATTTTGTCTTACAGTTGAGTATCACCTCATGCGATTCCAACCAGTCCATACCAATCATGACATCATAAGATCCTAGGATCGTGACATACAGGTTGGCCCTTGTGACAAACTCTCCCAGGTTAAGGACACAGCCTGTAACCTTTCCTCCAACCTTCTGTTTGGCTCCTGAAGCCATCTCTACGAAGCTAAACTCATCCTGTTTGACTGCCTTTACCTTAATCCTTTTTAGTGTTGCACCAGAAATGAAACTCTCGGTAACACCGGGATCTATCAAAATACTAAGGGTCTGGTCAGCAACGGTACCTGTCGTCTCGAGCACTGTCGACTGGTGCTCTGCCTAGTGGTTATTCACCACTGCATGAATCCGATTGGCCTTGCCCATATCTCCCATGGTAGTGGGTCTGGCTAATCTGGATGCTCTATCCCTCTCCATAGGGAAGTCACGTTCATAGTGTGGCTCCCCACATGTCCAACACCCCTTCTTTGGCCCAATGGTTCTGGTACTCGAACTAGAAGATGACGGACCACCGGCTTGGAATCCTAGTACGTTCTGTTGAACAGGCCTAAACTGTTGTTGCTGCGGTCGATGCTGATACTGATGTTGTGGTCCCCGATAAATTGTCTGCTGCTGAGGCGTCGGTCACCGAGGTGTAGTGAAAGTGGATCCTCTATGGAAGCCACGATATCCCAACGTATGTCAGGCTATTGTTTGATGTTGTTGTGCTCCAGATGAAACCTGCCCTGCTGGTCTCGCTGGAGTCCTGGTCTGAGCCCCACTGATAAGCTCCTCCTCTGCTATGAGGGCCTTATGGATGGCATCATGAAAGGTTTGAGGCATTAGAATCCTAACCTTTGCATGCAGGCTACCATTAAGGCTGAACACAAACCTGTTGACCTTAATTTTCTTAGTGTTAAGGTGCAGAGCATACCAGAGCAACTCCATAAAATGGGCCTCGTACTCGGGCACTGTGCAACCTCCTTGTCATAAGGTGTTGAACTCATTGAGATGACACTCAATGAATTCCTCTGAAAGGTACCTCTCTCGGAACCATTCCTTGAACAGTTCCCATGACATGCCTTCGACGACCATGTTCAGCTGCGGTAGGAGCATCTTCCACCATAGAAGAGTGTTCCCCTTCAGTTGAAAGACCACCATGAAGACCTTCATTTTGGAGGTATAATCACGAAGTAAGAAGCACATCACCATGTTCTCCAACCATGCCTCGGTGGCTACGCCATCTGGGGCACCAAAGAACTCGAGAAATTTGACCTTCTCGAGTTCACAGTGAATCATACTAGTATCGGCCGGAGTGCGCGGTGGAACCTCAACGAGTGCCAATGCCCTGGCCTCATCTCTGTCCAAACGGCTGATCAAGGCCTCAGACATGCGTTGAAAAGATCTCATCATTCCGACTACATCACCTAATGTTATTGCTCCTATCTGAGAACCTGCTCATTTCCTTGGGGGTTAGACCCCTCAGGCGTGGATGCTATTGGAGGCGTCGCGCCTCCTCCCCTAGCACCCCGTCGTCTGCCTCCGCGGCGTCCTCTAACCATGATTACCTACACGCACAAAAGTCAACTCGATCAACAATAGTATAATCAATCATATCAAAAAAAGCCGTAGCGATCCCAAGTCATGGGTTGAAATCTGCTCTGATACCACATGTAACGACCCTCCCATTTCGTCATGACAACAAGCCTCATAAAACAAGTGAATTTTTTTTTTTTTTTGTGTGTGTGTAGAAGGGTAATAAGGACATTACACTCAACGTCGTAACACGACAACGATCATGATGCAAGAAAATCGTGCAACAACAAGATGACGACCAAACCTAAAATCACATCAATCAATCAGAAGCAATGTTCGACCTTCAATCGACAAGAATAAAAATGACTACCCGCCCATCCTACCCTGCAATGGTTAGGACCTCCAGGACACATAAGCAACGCTCAAGCCTAGGTTCCCATCAATTTTGACCATTTAAGATCTCAGGGCTGGCGACTGTTCTGAGGAACATGGAGGTGTCTACATACCACCCCAAAACAAACAAGTCCAAGCCGACAAGCTAAAAGACAACCTCAAGATCATCCAAGACACTTCACTCCACAATAATCAATTCTATAAATCCTTCAAGAATATTAAAGTCGACCCTTTAAAGTAATTTGCATAAGGTAGACATTGGAACACTTTATTTATTCCCATAATGAAAACTACATTATTTTATATGAGGTCGCCTGTTATACACATTTACACTCTAAATTGTTACAATAATTGAATCTAATGAAGGTATAACTATGACTACTTACTTCCAATAAAATCCAATCTTATCAGTTTTCAAATATTCAAAAAGTATTTTATTGAACCTAAAAATTTACATATCTTATAATAGAATCTAAAGATAAAATATATCTTGACCATCGGCTTCCAATGAAATCTTATGTTTTTCCATAAAATTTAAGACCACTCAAGTATTCTACTTTAACGAACATTGAAATATTAAATTCTTGTCCATATTCAAACGATGTTAATCCATATAAAGCCACAACTCATACATAGTTACATTTAAGTGATCCAATAATAATAATAAAGTCTAATGATATGTATCACCATGAAATCTTGCCTCCAAAAGAAAATCCAAATCTTATAAATCCCTGAAGAATAATTTAAAGATACTTCTAAAAACATTTACTTAATATGGAACTTGAATTATTTTATTTACGACCCACGTAGAAATCTATACTACTTAATACAATGATAAATTATATACATTTTACACCCTAAAACCACTACAATAAAAGAATCTAATAAAAGGATTTCCATAAATATACAAGACACACAGGTGTAGATTCTGTCCAAAAAGCAAGGCACACAGGTGGGTACAACTGTCTAAATTGTTAAGGTTCTGAATAATTTACTTCCAGTTCAAATAACTGATTTTTAATAAATTGTTGCCATTCAATCTGTCACTTAATTAGTTTCTATCAATTAAAAAAAGGGGGGGGGGTTAACTGCCATAGACTGGACTTAGTCGGAGACAACTGTTTTTTTTGTCAGGTTTGCTTCCTAATAGAGAATTCCCTGTCGAGCAATACATGAGACTCTGTCTTAGCATTTAAGAGGGGATGCTCTGTCAAAAATGGTCTGTTATCTAGAGACCCCGGTTGTAAGTTGAAAATAACAATTTGACCATAAATAAATATCACGGAGTTAATGACCTACTGACAACAGAAATTAAAAACGCAGGCAAGTGTTTGAAGCACTGCAAAAGCTATCTCAACGTTGCAAACAACATCACTAATAACTCATTACCACAGTGGATTACCACTAGAATATCACTGAGTACCTTCATAACTACGCTGAGCTTAAGCTAAAATGCTAAAGTTTATCTATGGTGTTGCCAAACACGCTACGTTTATCAATTTCTTTGGCATCAGACGGTAAACTCATGGGTGAGAAAGGGAGAAATTGGCGGCCGAAAGACTGGTATTATAACGCTGTATGAAATTTCAAAACAGTCACGGATGGTTTTAAACAAGCATCAATGTCTTCAATGGGTAATTTTCTACAAAGGAAATTAATCAAAATTATAAAAGGGATAAGGGTACGTTGTTCTCAGGTGGGCAACGCTGGGATGTTTATTTACAGGCTGGAAGTTGTCATGAACATTGCATATAGTAAAATATCATCCTAAAGTGCAGAGGTGAAGAAAATGCATGAGATGGGTAAGGCCACACGCCAACAAGTGGGAACAGAAAAACGCAAACACACAACTGGCCATCGATCAGTAATCACTTAAGAAGCTGTTGCAAGACCTAAAAATTCGTAGTTAACCACAACAGTGTATGTCGTGGGTGTAATTTAAAGAAATAAAAAAAAAATAACGAATATCATGGTGAAATATAACCAGAACGCGATGTAACTCCCAGTGTGCATTAAGATTTTAACATTAATCTGCTACAGGACTATATCACTGCTCAAGGAATAAAGAAGAGCATTATCCATTTATTGTTGGACAAAATCTATGCCTATCCTTCGCTAAGATGTCGCGGTCATCTACAGGTTAAATGGAAACACAATCAACACGACATTTCGGGTGATGTAAATCGTTGTGGGTAAATGCACCACACTAAAACATTTCGTGGTGAAGTAACTTGAGGTTACGCCCACCTAAAGATATATCTCTAACCAATAGATATTTTGTTGAGAAGTAGTATCAATAGATTGTAGAATACACCTGTATATATAATAATATTTGTAAAATGTGCAATTGATGTCAATTTATCTACTGGAGGAATAGACAGTCGGTATATAAGTGAAACACAGAGCAGATGGAGGATAACATTGTCAACAAGGATATTGTCAATTAATGCGTTAATCATAGTCACATTCATTAAAAAGGGAACTCACTCATTCGAGAGGACAACAATGAGATTCATCCATCCAAGAGCTAAAAACTAAAATGAAATTAGTAGGGATAAGATACCCTCTGAGAGAACAAAGGCAAAAAGAAAACACTCAATAAGAATTCTCCCAGGTGTAAATTCACCCCAAGACTTAACACAGGTATAAAATCGCCCCAAAATTTCGCCCAGAAAAGTCAAAGGAAAACGCATAGAAGGAAGGTAAAATGCAGTCTAGTGATTTAAAACCTGTCAAGAGGGGGCCTCTAGGCTAGCTAAACTCATCTTACAATGAATTCAAGTCCAAAGGTACAACAAATTGTTATATAAAATTTAACATTTAGCAATCATTGAATGAAATCAAGAGTTTCAACAAGCGTTGTATAAAATTTATCATTTGCGAATCGTTGAATGAAATCGGAAGGTACAGTAAACATTATATAAAATTTAACATTAGTTTAATTTTCCAATAAACAAGCAGATCCAAGCATATGTCCTCATACCATCTACCAACAGAAATGAAAAGCGTACCGTTGCTTGATCGCTCGCTCCGAATGACGTCCCACGTGCTCCGTGCAACTCCTTATCGGTGACCGTCGAGACTTCACCGGTACCTCCCAGCCAATGCTAGGGGTACTCTCCTTCCCCCTTATCCCCCCTAGCCGCAAAGGGGCCACACACACTATCCAGAGATTTAGTCTAGCTCCTAGCTCACCTTGCAAGGCCGAGCTACCAATCCTCTCCGAGCTGGGTATCCCAACTCCCACAAGTAAATCAGTCAAGTCTATATTTCTGCAGCGTAACGTTACGCAAATAGAAGATGGTCCTTCATCCTTCTCCTTCCTTCATTTTATAGAGTTTCGAACTTCCTTTCTTTCCTAAAATCTCATTTAATTAAATTTTTAAAAATAAATTCCTAAACATTCTTCTCCGTACAAGTGTCACCCATCCCCTTCATTCCTCCATTATTTAATTTCTATAACTAATTAATTATCTTATTTCCCTCATCCACCTAGAGTTACTCCTAGAATCAGTCCTAGGTGTCCCCAAATTCCCTCATATGTTTTAAAGACTTTCCCTATTACGAAATTGCTAATTCTGTTTAAAATTAGAAAGCTTTTATATGGTAGACTCTTACTAAGTTGGCTTTCCGTTTTTTCCCTCAAGTTCCCCCCTTTTCCCCTTTTTTTATGTTACCTCTTTTCCCTAGTTTCCTAAATTTTTTTATTTTCCCTCTTTCCCCTTTTTTTGATTTTCCCTCTTTCCTAATTAATATTTTAAAATTATCCAAACAATAAAACCATTAATTCCCCTTTTTCTTTTAAATTTTATTCCAACATATATATATATATATAGATAGATAGATAGATATATTTGTGAATAAATTAAATTTCTTATTCCCTCTTGTGTTACAAGATTTTAACTAAGGTCATAATTATTATTCATGTGGTTTTTATTTTTATTATCATTATTATTATTATTTATTTATTTTATTATTATTATTATTATTATTTATAAAGGTAAAATTTTACTACAAGCATAGTTTAGACTTAAACCTTAAATTTTCGTATAGGGCGACAATTAATTAGGGAAATTGTTTTAAAATTTCTTAACATGTTAGTCGTCCTAAGGCTATCTAGGTTCATTCCTCTATCATCAACAATGCAATGTGCCCTTCAGGACGCACTAGGTTCTCCAAGGGTGCCACTTGCCTCATTTGTTCCCTTGCGCGATGTGCCCTTCAGGACGCACTACGTGCTCCAAGGGTGCCACTCGCCTCTTGACTGACTTGGTAGACATCAATAACCCCTGGAGTCAACACTCTGCTAGGTGAAATTTTGGGAGACTAAGGGCCTCTAAGGAATAAGGCCCCCCGACCTTATTGCGCGCCCCTTAGAATCATGATGAGCGACTGTCACGGTCTTCCATCACGACATCATGGGTCCTCTCAAACTAGGTAATCATTAACCTATAGTTTGAGCCACGACAGGAGTGCTAGTAGGTTGTGGTAGGGATGTTGTCCACACCTCTCCCTCAACATCTCCAGTAGTCGTGCGTGACCCCTTTACTCCATATGTGAGTCTGGTTGGCAAGCTATCGTCATCCTGCATCATCAACAAATCATGTTAGAACATATTGATATCGTATCATCCAGTCAGATGCACTAATATCACAGTAAAACAATCAAACCCCAATGGCACACTCCTTGACTCGATCCGGAGTCCAAGGGGTTCCATCGATGCCTCTACATCCTCAAGGTCCAAAACTCTGCACACTCAGTAAAACCGTGTCAATAGCACCTGTCTATGTCAATGTATTAAAACAACATGTCATCAACCCATAATGCCTCATAATCAAAATCAAAAGTTTTAATTGCATAAAAATCCAGATCACTTCCGAGCAAGTGTCCTCAAAAAATAAGTTTGCTCAGTGCGCCAAAGTGAGATGTTACACTTCCTTTAATTTGAAGGCGGTGGTAGCCAGACTTCAGATCAATCTTACTGAAGTATTTGGCCCCCGTGAGTTGATCAAGGAGGTCTTCGATTTGGGGAATCGGGTACCGGTTTCTGACTATGATCTTATTCAGATCCCGATAATCAATGCAGAGTTGCTAGGTTCCATCTTTCTTATTTACCAGCATGATTTGACTCCCGCAAGGCGATGAGATGGGACGGATGTGCCCCTTATGGAGCAGCTCTTGGATCTGTCACTTGATCTCCTCATTCTCTAACAAAAAGCAATGATAAACTGGCCCATTGGGTAGCGGTGCGTCGGGGGTCAGATTGATGGGGTGCTTGACCTGGCAGTGCAGAGGTACCCCGGTAGGTGAGGAAAAGATATCTGAGTATTCTTCCATGACCTTGTTGGCATGTTTTACAGGAAGTGTTTGCTTGTCATTGATGGCAAGATCATAGTATGCAGCGAAGGAAAAACAAGGACAAAGTAAGCTCAGGAGGAATTAGCATAGAGTCGAACGTAGTGCGTAGGTGCGCACCAGGGATGAGGTTAACTTACTGCCAAAGGTCAAGAGAGATAGCATACTCAGGATCTCAGGTGGATCAAAGGTTGAGGCCTTTGACACTTAGAAATTCTCCCAAGTAAGGAGGATGTGTAATCTCAGGAGGAGAATTGTCAGTGATCATTGGATCCCATCCTGAATTCCCGATGGCCGTCAGATCTGAATGTAGACAAGAAGATCATGCTGAAGAGGAGGACAGATCTCAGGCATTAGATCCAAGCGCGGGATCCGACCATCATTGGATCAAGGAGAACCTACACATTCTTTAAAGTACAAGGATAAATGGGCATACAAAATATCGAAAGAAGGAGGACTGTCCATTTACATGTAGGACACATGGACATAGATCGTCGTTTTGGTGACTGGGAAGTCAAAGGAGCAGGGTTCCCTAACCTGCCGAATTCGCAAAATGCGAAACCCCGAAGTAAACTCCATTTCAGAGTTTTGAAAATGGGGAGATGGAGAAGTCAAAGACTCTCAACATTAAGAGTCACGAAGCACCGAAATGCGAAATCCCAAAACAGACACATCAACAAACCATGTCAGCTAAGAACACATGGCACATCCAGGCAATGACAAGTGTCAAGCTGATTCAACATTTCAGGCACATGTAAGTCATGAATCAGAGTGATACGTGGCAGTTATTCGACATGTGTCAATCCATGTATGACGTCAGCTAGTTTACATCACTTCGTAGTTTCGGAAATCGGGAGATGGAGATGTCAAGAACTCCTACCATAGGAGTCTCGAAGTCGCGAACCCCGAAATCGCGATATGATATGAGTCGTTGAATAAAGATCAGATCTAGACCATCGAATCATAGGAAAAGTGGCAAGAGATTGGAATTTCGTTGACTTGGAGTCAACAGAGCATGGTGTGGAAACTCATGAGATGTGAGATCGTGATAAGATATGGACCGTCAGATATATGGAGATTTCAACCATCGATCAGACTCAATGAAGTTTATAAACTCGTGAAATATGAAGCACCTTTTGGCACAGCCTGTGGTCACCATCGGTGGTCACGAGAAGGGAAGGATTCAGTTCAGATAAGCTCCATTTCAGAGCTTTGGGGATCAGGACATGGAGTATAACGAAATCTTTACCATGGGGATCCCGAAATGGCGAAGTGTGAAATGGCAAAGTAAACGCAAGTTTCTATGAATTCAATCAAACGGTGCAGGTGAAGTTGAACAAGATCGCAGGGATACTTTTGCGCTTCTCAGTGTAATAGATAAAACAAATGATGATCTCTGCCAGAAGACTCGAAGAGGACTGAGTGTGATCGCCAAAGAAGATGAAGAGTCTTAAGGCATCTTCCAGTGGATTGAGGATTATTGATACAGGCGATTGACAGATGGAAGGGGATTGAAGTCTGTAGCTGAAAACAGAAAGGATAAGCTCATCTAAGATAGAGAAGATGAAGAGTCTCTACTGCCAGAGAGGCTGAGGAATATTAGCATGACATCCAGTGATGTTGAACACGTGGGAAAACCGCCAGAGAAGCTGAAGGGTTACCATTATGATCAGACAGAGCACTCGAGATGTGGAGCAGATGAATACGGTGTGAGCAGGTAGAGGCATTGTGTACATTGCATGCACAAGGTGCAAAAAAGCTATAAGTACACGACATCAAGAAGTGATGAGGTTGTTGTTGCTAAGGTGAAGTAATGCATGTGTGAGGAAGTAAAGAGGTGGCGCAACAACTGAAATGGATAGGAAACAAAAGGTGCATTAAATGGGAATGTCACACAGAGCACAAAATGTAGAAGAACGGAATGGGCAGCGGATGCATGCTGGAAGACAGTGAGGAAGACTAAGTAGAAAAATCTTGCAGAACAGTGATGAGACTGGTAAGCTGTTATTGAACAGTATATCACTATAATTGGTTTCAGTATTTCATATTCATAATCTAGGGTGGAAGGGAGGTGCTAAGGAGGACTAGTGTCCTCAGAGGTTCAAGTGGGTGCTTGAACACAGAGAGTTGGTGGTTCCTTCTAGTTGGTGCTAGAGAAACCAGGGAGTTGGTGCTTCCTTCTAGTTGGTGCTAGAGAAACCAGGGAGTTGGTGCTTCCTTCTAGTGGGTGCTAGAGAAAAACAGAGAATTGGTGCTCTCAGCAAGTTGCATCTTGCAAAAACCATAGGTTGTAGCCTCACAATGAGTTGGTGCTCATATGTATGATAATGTAAAGAATTTAAATAATACTTATCATATAGAGAAGAAGATTTTTTTACCCTGTATGGGTTTCCTTGGGAAATATCTGTCTCTATGTTTCTCATTTATGTGACTGATGCTAAATGTGCCATTGTTTATTTCCCTGCATTATTGTGATCATCATTGAGTGCATTGTAAAGATTTTAAAAGAAGCATAATTGTTTAAGCACGGT
>SNQJ01S0008895.1:113639-124407 GCA_010110895.2 Picea sitchensis | reverse complement strand
CTGATACCTCAGTGATTGAAGGTGAATCATCCTTTCTTGGCCTTTTTTCCTTGGGTACCTGTGGAGTGGTAGTCAATGAAAAAGAGACTGAAGGAGATTCCTGTGGCTCTGTATCTACCAGAGTGTTTTCTTCCCACTCTGTCTGGTTCACATACTTTTCAATTTCTGGTTTGAGGGTGTGAGCATAAGGTGAACTTTTGTTTTTAGATATCATCTCTGCAATGATCCCATTGGAGTCATAACTCCAAATGAAACTGGTGTTGAATTTAATTTCCTTTAATATTTTATCTGCCTCTTCCCCAACAACTCGACTGTTGCATATAAACGGTCCTATTTGCCCTTTGATCCTCATCTGCTGTTTTTTCTTCAGAGACACAAAATGGATGTCATCTGAGTTTATCATCTTACAAATATACTCCAGTGTGAATATTCGAATAGGCACGTACTTGGGCAACTTGTAAGGAGCTAGTTCACACCCATACACTGATTTCTGAGTGATTTTGGTATAGAAACTAGTCCCCAGTCTTTGCGAGATTCGAAAGGTGCAAAACTCTTTGGATCTCCTCATTTATACTTGGCTCAGGTCTTCCACTAAGCATGCATACAACTAGGTGATAAAACAACTCAATAAATTGTTTAAAAGTGAACTCAGTGGAGTTTCTCCCGAGTAGCGACGTCCATAAAGTGACTGCTTGAGGTTTTCCTTCCTTGTCCATCTTCTGCATGTGAAAGGAAAATTTGTCTGCTTGATAGAACATGAAAATGTAGGCCATTATTGAAGAATACCAGAACATGCCTTCTATAGGGAATTTTGTCAGCTGGTCGTGCAGGTTCTCGGCCAAGAAACCGTTGTAATCGAAATGGCTGGCGACTTTCTCTTCAGTAGAGAAAATGGACAGGAAACCTAAGATAGGTTCATCCACCTATTCATTTGAGAGGTAACTGAGCAAGCAACATAGTGTGGAGATAATCTGGTTTCCCTTTTCGGAAAATATTGAAGAATGGTAGGGGGGATTCTTTTTAGGGAATTGGGCGCCTTGAGGGAGGAAAATATCAAAGATTTGCGCTCTTTGGGGAAATGATAAGTTTTGATACATTTTTGTCAGAATTTCAAGTGTAAGGGGAGAATGAGGTTCGACTCTAGGTACTTGCATCATTTGATTGGTGGCCTAGAGTGTAATTAGGAAAATGGTTTCTCTGGTCGAAGACACTATGGTTCTCTGATCAAGGAGGTAGTGCGCTTGGCATTTGAGAGCGAATTCAGGGAAATGATAGATCTGGGGAAAAAGATAAAGGGGGAAATTTGACTTCCAGAGCCCAATTTCATTGCTTTGATCGATGAAGGTGTATTTAAACCATGACTGTAGCTCAGAAAAATCAAAATCGGACCTAGTTTCTGAAATCAAGTAGTCTTTGTCTGCTAACGGGATCTGGTCGAGATTGACTGAAGGTTGGAGAAACGGATTTTCCTTTGCATTTGAATTTTTTCTTTTGGGTGCCATTGATTTCCACTGATACCTACATACTAAACACACTTTAGCAGGCAAAAACTCTGGTTGGATGAGGTGTTGTAGAGGCGAAGGAAAATGAGTCTCTGATATGCAGGGAGTGTGAGTGGAATGGGAGCTGACTGAAATGGAGTTGAATTTGAGTGAATGGGTATCCGTTGGGAGAAAAAAGGATAGGTCAGATGAACAATGGGTATGTGGCTAGTCATAAATGGCCAACGGGTCATTTAGAGAGTGAGAGGGTAAGGTGAAGGACATATGATGTGTGAAAACTGTTGACGTGCAGAAAGGTGATTGGAAGATGAACGTAATGGATATGACTCATAACGATTAGTTGGAGGGGACATGCTGACGAGGTGATGAAATGGGATTTGCAATTGATGTTTCAGGGTGTGACTTCTCTGGATGATGGTGGTGAGTTGGAGGAATGATAGGCGATGAATAGTTTGGAGTGGCAAGGTAAGATGTGATGAGAGAATGCCACATAGGGATGGGGCCTGCCTGGACACAACTTCATTCTGGACACCCCCCCTACCTTTAAAATTAGAAAATTTTGGGGGGTCCAGGATCAATGGTTGACCGTTGATTTGCACGCTGGCGAGATGACTGTGGATCTGAGCACACCTTTTAATTACCTTTTCGGACCCCCCCATCATTAAAGGTCAAATGATCAAGGGGTCCAGAATCTTTTCAGAGTCATCCATTTGCGCACTAGCGGGGGAATCGTAGATTTGAGTGCACCTTTTAATGACCTTTTCAGACCCCCCCGCCCCCCCAATTGTTAAAGGTCGAACGATCAGGGGGGGGGTTTGAAGTCTTTTCTGATCCGTAGATCTGAGCGCCAACAACTCAGTCGTAGATCTAGGCTCGATCTTTAATCTCCAAGGCACAATTCAATATATGATGCAGAACTTAGGCTTAATGACTTTTTATGGGTTTTGCTCACTGCTTCTTTTTCTTTTTATCACCATGGGGTTAGAAAAACATTTCATCATAAAAAATCATGCATTTTTCATCTATCATCTTACATATTTTATTGAAAGGAAGCTGACTAACCTATGTCCTAACCTACTCATTTGCACCTTTAGCCCAACTTAGACTGTTGGACTATGAAAATACTCTACCTAGGGGCTATTTGACCAAGATTAGACTGTTTGGTCAAATTTATTCACTAACTAACCTGATTACTTGGCTAAGGTTAGACAGTTTAGCCAAGCTTATTCACTAATCCTAGATACTTAAATTTAAAAGACTTGGCCATGTTTAAACTGTATGGATCAAGTCATTGTCATTTCATGGGGCTTTTATCCATTTTTTTTTCCCTCTTTTATTTTTCTCATTTTTTCTTTTTCTTTTCTTCTTTTTCTTTTATTTTATAATACAACAATATCTGCTAGCCAAAAACACTAAAGGAACAAAATCACAATCACCAATTGATCCTATAAATTATAGGGTTATAACAAATGTGTTTAAAGAAACAACAAGATTACCCCTTAAAAGAGACATTGATTTCTCCATAAATCTAATGCCTGGAGCAACTCCGGTATCCAAGACTCCCTACATGTTGAGTACACCATAAATGAAGGAGTTGCAAATGAAACTTGAAGAGATTATGAAGAAGGGGTATATGCACCCAAGTGTGCCACCTTGGGGTGCCCCAGTATTATTTGTGAAGAAAAATGATGGAACATTGAGACTTTGCATCAACTTTAGGCAGTTGAACAAGGTAACTATGAAGAATAAGTATCCTTTTCCAAGGATCGATGACCTCTTTGATCAGTTGAAAGATGCAAAAATATTCTCCAAGATTTATCTTAGGTTAGGTTATCATCAGGTAAGAATTAAAGAAGAAGACATAAACAAGACTGATTTTAGAACAAGGTATGGTCATTATGATTTCACAATGGTGCCATTTGGGTTATCAAGTGCACTAACTGTCTTCATGTGTTTAATGAATGGTATTTTCAGAGAATACTTAGATAAGTTTGTCATTGTATTTTTAGATGACATTATTATATATATTCTAAGTCGAAGGAAGAGCATGAACAACACTTAAAGATGGTATTATAGGTATTAAGGGAGCATCAATTGTATTTCAAATTGAGAAAGTGCTCATTTTATCAGAAGAAAATTCATTATTTGGGGCATATCATTTCAGAGGAAGGGATAGCAGTGGATCCTGAGAAGATAGAGGCCATTAGAGGATGGTGAGTGCCAAAGAATGTGACAGAGGCCAGATCATTCATGGGCCTTATAGGCTACTATAGGAGATTTATTGAAGGATTCTCAAATATTTCACACCCAATCACTTCCTTGCAAAAGAAGGGTGTGAAGTTTCAATGGACACTGGATTGTGAAAAGAGTTTTCAACACTTGAAGAATTTATTAACAAGTGCTCCAATACTAATGATTGTTGATCCAAATGAAGACTTCATTGTATGCACTAATTCATGTAAATAAGGGCTTGGTGTAGTCCTCAGTCAAAATGGGTATGGTGTATGCTATGTGTTAGCGATAAAAAATGCACTGGCATTTTTTAAAGAATTATGCCTAATATTGTAAGGAAAATTTGACTAGATTCCTGAGCTCCAAATGTAGATTTGAAAGCACCATTAGAAAGCTTAAGATTTCTAGATGTCGATCGACTATTCAAGCATGTAAAACAGACTCTCCATGACTGAGAAATTTGATTTTAAAAAACTCTGCGCTTTCACCAGCTAACCCGTCTTGAATTTTGCTAGTTAGCTGGTGAAAGCTCTGCTTTTCACCAGCTAAGGAGCGGATTTTTGGGTAAATTAGCTGGTGAAAGCCTGTCACGGCCAGAATAACCGAAATTTTGCCCAGGGTCGGGGATTTTTTGATTTTGAATGGTTTGAAACCACTTCAAATGGACAATTTTTGAATTATCAAGTTCGATTCAAAGGCTAGTTTTGAGGATAAGGTCAAAAAGGGTTTTTCAACTACATTTGGCTTCTTAAATCTTTTTCAAAGGAAGAAAATCAGGGTTTTGCACACTTCACCAAATTCGAATTTTCTTTGGAGGACCAAATCAAACGACCTTGGGAGGCTAAAACTGCACTTCATCGACAATCTACTACTCTTAGATATGGATTGACGTCATCTTGAGGATCTCTTCCTAGTTTTTGTAAATATACTTTTTGTTCTTAGAATATCGGATCCATTGTTTTAGGATCGAGAGCGTAATAAAGATATAAAGCTATAGACTTAAGACAGACACGGGGTTGGATTCCGGATACATTTGGACTATTGTACTAAGGATCTTATCTTCTAATAGAATCACGGTTTCCTTTGCCATCAATATCAGATTTATTCATACACTGTATTACTCTATATTTTAATTCAATTTAGTTCAACTTTTAAGAACTGTCATCTTCTTATAAATCTCATAAATTTGAATTAAAAGACTTCTTACTATCTTGTATGACCCTACATTCATTGTATTTGGTTATCTTGATTAGTATTCTTCCTACCCTGTCCAATTACTCCATCTGATCATTGATTTCTAAAATCATTGGTTTATTTGAATACTTGATAAGTTGTTCTTCTCATGATTTCTAAAAGCACTGGTTTATTCGAATACTTGATAAGTTGTTCTTCTCATTAGTCATTGAGTTATCCCATTGATCCACAATTTCATAAACACAAAAAACCATTATTTTCTTAAGTTACCAAGCATCCTTAGCCTACAACCTTAAGGAGTTTCTTGGAGTGATAACACTATGAATCAAGGAAGTTGAAGGAGCATGAAAATAACTATGCTACTCATGATTTGGAGCTGGAATCCATAGTGCATGCCTTGAATATGTGGAGACACTACCTCATGGGAAAAAGTTTCGAGTTGAGGATAGACCATAGTGGTTTGAAATATTTATTTGGATAACCAACTCTAAATGTCAGGAAAAGCAGGTGGTTAGAATTTCTCAGTGAATATGAATTTGATATAAAGCATATCAAAGGGAAAGAGAACAAGGTGGATGATGCACTTAGCAGAAGGGTGCATGAGTTGCATTCTACAACCATAAGAATGTACCAATTGGATTTGAAAGACATAATCATAGAGGCTGCAAAATCAGATTTGCAATACATGGAAATAATAACAAAATTACAACAAGGTACTTTGCAGTAGAAAATTGAAGACTATATGCTAGAAAATGATGAAATTCTCATGTATATGGGCATAATTTATGTCCCAAATTCCCAGTAATTGAAAAATATGATATTAAGAGAAATGCATA
Organism: Picea sitchensis; assembly: GCA_010110895.2. Classification (NCBI taxonomy): domain Eukaryota; kingdom Viridiplantae; phylum Streptophyta; class Pinopsida; order Pinales; family Pinaceae; genus Picea; species Picea sitchensis. The sequence continues at coordinate 118,643 of SNQJ01S0008895.1, read as the reverse complement.
ATGTACCTTATGCTGGGAACCCAGGTTATTAGAAAACTATTGTAGTTGTCAAGAGCCAATATTATTGTCCATGCATGAAGAAATAAGTTGTTGATTTTATTTCCAAATGTTAGGAGTGTCAAAAGGTCAAGGCTGAGCATAGACACCCAACTGGTTTTCTGCAACCATTACCCATTTCTGAGTGGAAATGGGAATTTGTAACAATGGATTTCATCACCAAACTGCCCAAAACAAACAAGCAACATGATTCTATCATGGTAGTGGTGGATAAGGTTACTAAAACTGCCCATTTTATTCCAGTAAAGCTCACTCACAAGGAAAAAAACATTGTTGATATTTATATGAGAGAAATTTCTTGATTACATGGTATACCCAAGACAATTGTGTTTGACAGAGATCCAAATTTTACATCAAATTTTTGGAAGGGATTATTTAAGGGATTTGAAACAAATTTGAATTTTAGCACAGCTATCATTCAAAATCAAATGGACAAATAGAGAGGGTGAATCAAGTGATTTATGATATCTTGAGGATGTATGTGATGGATAAACCATCAAAATGGGATGAATACCTACACTTAGTAGAGTTTTCTTATAATAATGGGTACCAAACATCTCTAAAGATGAACCCATTTGAGGCACTTTATGGTAGAATGTGAAACACACCAGTAAGATGGAACAACCCAAGTGATAGAGCAGTGGTTGGGACATAATTACTCAGGGAGATGGAAGAGAAAATGTTGAAAATAAAACAGAATTTAAAAGCTTCTCAAGACAAGAAGAAAGGCTATGCTGATAAGGGAATAAATCATAGGGAATTTAAAGTGGGTGACCATGTATTATTGAAAGTAGAGGTGTTGGCAACCAATTCACTTTTTCTATTATCCTATAAGCTGCCTACACCTATGTCTTGCAAACATCAAGTTTTTGTCGTAATTTTCAAATAGACGACATTTGTTTTTTGTGACATTTGCACATTTGTTTTCGTTTTGTTTTCACGACTGTAAGCGTGAAAAATTCTCCTTTCGAAGTCGCATTTCGATCATTATCTGAACTGTCAATATCTCTTTTGTCCTTATGCCTATTGCGCTTACCTTTTATTGATCATTATACAACTGGCAAGATCCTCTAATCAGTTCTCATACTTCGATCGATTGTATAACTTGGTTTTATTGAGTTTGTAAGGCATTGAGCATTTGGATTTGCACTTTATATGACTTGCCTGATCATTGATTATATGAAAATGCATAAGGGTTATGATTAAGTTTATATATATATATATATATGATATAATCCTTATGTTAATATTTTCAAAACTCTTGTCTTGTCGACTATATGAATATCATTTTGGCACCTTGGTTAAACTTTTGTTTATATGAATTAATACATTGGCGCATAGTGGATTTTGGTGTTGATTTATATGTCAGGTGTTTAAACACTATGGCACAACGCTTGTGCGCATTGGCATATACTTTGGATTTCATTAGTTGTACACATCACTTAATGGTTGAACTAACTATTATCATTTGAACAGCTATGTAAATCGACGGTTGTACTTGGATAATGAATATTTTTCATGGCAGACTCCACCACCTTCGCATGCTCGCATTTATGCTTATCCCTTTTGCTCGTTCATTGTTGTTAGCTCGGGTAGCTTTGCTCTTGTGTGTGTTGGTGAATCCAAACCCTTCCCTTACCATGTGTTTGGCTCCATGGCACCAATTGTGCGAGTCGAGCCGAGAGGCAACTAAGCCCTGTTAATGTTTGACAATGCCCGCCAAGATTTGGAAGACAGTGGATGGCTTACCTTCGTGAAACGATTTGAGGGTTTTAACCTTTGTGTAGCAGGACAGTTTGCCATGACTTTCGATGGCTGTCGAGCCAAGGTAGGTGATATACAGTTAGAGATCGATGAATAGTTTATCAGCTCAGCTATGGGGTTATCTACCTCGAGACAACATTGGTTTAAGAATTGCAAGGTCGAGGAAGTGCCATGGACATTGCTGTTTCAATCGCGCAAAGTCACCTCTTGTGACAGAGGTATGCCCGTAACTATGCTCAAACAACGATGGCACGATTTATTAATGCTAGTTAAGCAGTTTGTGACCTGTGAAGGTCGATATAGGCTTGTGTTCCTCTACCACCTGCGTCTACTTATGATTTTTATAGGGTATCCTCTAAACATGCCGTTCTACTTTCATCAGAGCTTGTATAAAATGTCGAAAAAGTATAAGAGGCACAAGGATGAAAACAGCCTGTTCCACCATGGGCTTATTAAGCTCATTGTTTTTTATCATTTGAATTTGCGTGGTGATAGTTGGAGGGATTTCATCGACCGTAATGGATTTGAGGACACCGACCCCGTATAGGTTGATAAACCTGTGGTAATTGAAAAAAAACCCGAACCGCCTGTACCTTTGCATCTTCTACTACCAAAACCCTCTGCCGAGTCTAACCCTATCATCCTAAGTGAGGACTCCGATTCTGATATTGAGCATTTTCTGGCTAGAGAGTACCCCTACTCGCAGGGTTTATGTCCCAAACCCCCTTATGATTTTGTATCAAACCTACCCCCCAGCCTAAAGGACGACCCTAACTACCCAAGTATTAAATTGCCTTGTGAAACCCTCGGTCATTTGTCCAAACCCTCGAAACCCACGCAGTCACCCTGTGACCAATGCAATTCATGCTTAGAACGATATTATATTGATGTTCCTATACTCCAATCAAAGATTCGATCACTGGAAGACCAGATTGCAGTCCTAACCAGTCAAAAATCCAAGCTCCAAGCGACAGATAAAAAGCAAAAGACAGCCGGCTCCATCCTGTTCAAAAACGTGGAATCAGCCACAGCTGTTGTAAATTCCAAGATGGCATAATCAAGCAGCCTCATCGCTACACAGGTATAGTTTTGACATCATTTTGTTTTGTAAATAATCTAGTTTGATATAATGATTTGAATTTAGCTTTTAAATAGTTTGATCACTCATCCAAATGCTTCTATCGTTCGATGATCATCCTGTACATGGCTTCGTTTTGATAAAAATAGAAAGAATTTTGATATATGATTTGCTCATAGATTTTTTGGATTGGAATGGTTATTCATTTGGATTTCATTTGCTAAGTTTGTCTGAGTAAAATAACGAAAGTAATGGTGTGTTTTCAATTCAATTCGTTTTGTGCCCACTCCCAACAGGAAAGTTTTTACGCTTAATTTAGAAAACGATTTTGCTCGGATTCGATTTCGTTATCATTGGTATGCTATGATTGGTAAATGTCTTCGGGAGGATACTTGTTATGATGCTGTGTCATGTGATGTTCTATGTTTGATTGTTTCCAAGTTAAGGATAATGATTTTGTTTCTTTGATGAAAACAATATGCTCAAATAACATTCGCAACCGAATCGGGAAATGAATCCGAATCATAACAACTATGTGAAAACCTTGGCCAATCGATTCGCTCTTATTCTAATTTGGCAAGTTTGTCCTATGAGTCGAGTTAAGATTTTAATTGATGCTCTGTATTTTAAATTTGTGAAATGAATTGGTCAAACCCTGTTATGATTCGTTTGATTGAAACGATTGTCATCAAAATTAATCGATCTTGTTTGCTCGCTGTGCAAGGATCAACGATCGAAATCTATAACAAACTCTGTTTGATTGATCCTGTTACAATTTTGGTTATGTGTGAGTTATGGTTTGAATTCGTTCACAGCCTAAATCGCTTGCTATACAGTTATCGTGATTTGAAAATAATCTTGTTTGATTTGATTATTTCCCGTGTTGATAAGACAATTGTAACAAAGTGTTTGCAATTTGTTTCGTTTTCAATTGAATATTAAAATGATTTCATAACTAATGGATTCAATTTGTTGAGGAATGATTACGGTGATGTTTCACATGATTTCATTCACCCGACTTATGATAATAATCGAAACAGAGTATTTCTATCTTTGTATTCGATTGAATGATGTGGATCCTATTGGATCAATTATTTCAAACTGAATGATTCGTTTTCAGATATTTCTTGGATGATGATTAAATTTAATTCTTTAAAAAGATTTGAATTAATCTTAATGATGATTTTGTATCTTATTTAGACTAGCTACAGAATCGCATGATTCTGTAGCTAGTCTATAGAATTAGATTTTTATTGTTTTATTAATAAAATATCTCTCTAACTTGTCTATTTCTGGCTTGTTTAAGGTAAATTCAAATTGAATAATATTTGATGGACAGTTTAGAGGATATTTGGATATTTTAGTTTCATTTTAATTTCCTAGTTTAGACAACTTTGGGATATCTCCCAGATTTCATGTAAACAGTTTTATAACTTCCACAGGGAGGTTTTACCCTGTGGAAAACCTTTAAATACTTATTATTTTTTGTAATAAAGATCATCCTCATTCGTGGGAGAACAAGGATATGGAATTCTAATGCAAACTGAGACAAAAGTTGATGTTCTGCTACAACTTTAGCTTTTCATAATATCAATCTTTTGTTTCATGTTCAAGTTTATCAATTTGCATTTGGTTAATGACTACTTTAGCTATCTTAGTATTTTGCAAATGATATGATTTAATTAATATGATCCATATCTGATTTCTTCCAATATTTAAAAACATAACAATTACTTGATTCAATTTATGAATGATAGATTTCTCTTCTTCATCAATTGAATTTTTAAGTATAAGTTTTTGCATAATAGGTTTACCTAATTGCAGAGATTTATAAATCATATAATTGTTATGATTTTTTATGTCTTGTTTGTCATGTAAACAAAATTAAAGAGCATCACAACTATCGTTTACGAGAAACTTCTGGATTAATCGGTGCGAGTTTCCTTCCTCCGATCTGCTTGAACAGTCATCATACACAGGACAAATCTGGAGCATTTCCAGGTCTGTTTGTTGTTTATTTGTTTAGTATATTTGTTAGTATTTTAGTTAGATATATGTGTAGTTAGTATATTAGATTGTTTAATTTCAGTAAGTTTTATTTCTTG
>SNQJ01S0008895.1:90017-100698 GCA_010110895.2 Picea sitchensis | reverse complement strand
ACTTTCTTCATGAAAATGATCTTAATGAAGAGTCAGATCTTCTATCACCATGTCATTATCATGTCATCATCTTGATAACCAAAAATGAGGATAACACTTGGTTTCTGGGAGACCTCCATAGGACTTGGCCCTTCAACACCTTTTTTCACTCAGCACTATACTCTAGGAGTGAGGGACCACAGATTAGGGCGCACCCAAAGCCATAAGACCCGAGGAGGTGACCACAACCCAAGAGGAAAGTTGGGGTGTCGTCATACTATGTTCTTCCATATGACCTATGATTCGGGCTAAGGGGTCAGCGCACAGCCCTTTGGGCTAGCGCTTGGCCACCTGGATGCCATGTGACCCTATTTAGGGAGAGGGCACCCATATTGGGGGGATTATCCCATTTATTAATGCATAATGTGGGTTTTTACCATATTTTAGTGGATTTTATTTTATTTAATGCATGTTATTGAAGATTTTTGGCCAATATTGGGGGGATATTGGGCCCTTTTTTAAGCCAGATCTTGGGAGGAACTTGGGGGATGATAACCAACTTTAGATATATATAAACCATGCCTTCTTGAGGCCATGGGAGGATATTTAGAGAAGATTTATGTTGAAGGAAATCCAAGCCAAAGCCATTTTTATGCAGGGAAGTTGTTGAGGAGCACACCTTTTCGGGCCATTTCTGGGAACTCCAGTCATCCATTTTGAGTGTCGTTTCTTCTGTTGGGTTCTAGAGATCTAGGATAACAAGACCAGATCAGTCCTATAGCCTTTTGGAACTGTTGTGATGTACTTATTAAGATTTGAACAGAAATAAGAATGCCTCAGCCACTCAAACAAAGGCCTGGAGACGTAGACGAGATTGTCGAACTCCGTTATCACATTGGTTTTATGGTTTGTTGTTGTTTATTGCTTCATTTCAGTTCTGTACATGTTTATGTGGTTGTGATAACTTCTCATATATTCTTCCTCTTTATTTAAGCTTCCTTAATTGGTTAATGAACACATGCATAATAAATCAACCACTGCCATGTAAAATATTTTTTCAGATCACTTCACTATGTTTGAGTCAGTTAAATGAAGACTGATAGACTAGTTAACTCAACTAGGTGGGAGTTCACTCCCGTAACTACCCAGAGACTAGACTAGATGGTAGTTTACACTCATAACTGTTGGTGCATATCCAGATCACTCTAGACCACCACTGTGGCACATTGGATTCTCCTCCAATGCGCATTAGTTGAGTTATATAGAGTATATCATGTGTAAATTATTATTCGTTCATTTGGTTAATGAGAATGCTTCGATTCTTTCTCTCCTACTTCTCTTTTATTCTATTTTCTCTACAACTGTGTATGTTGATTCGCAGCTAGATCTATTATGTGAAGGATCAACACATTTACATGGTATCAGAGCCAACAGACTGCTAGGGAAAAGACACACCAAATTATTTTTGCAGGTACAAAATATTGAAGACAGCAGAAAAATGGAATTTCCAAAAGAATTAATTCTTACACCGTACAATTTATTTGCATGGAAGGAGAAGATAATCATGCATCTTCGAAGAAGAGGATTATACCAGTTAACCATGAAAACAAAGACAAAACCAAAATCAACCATAGAAAAATCCAAGTATCTAAATCGAATGGATGAAGAGTCTGGAACAATTTGCAGTCTCATTTCTCATGAACTCCTCTTTCACATATCCTCATGTAAAACCCCCAATGAATCCTGGACCACCATGGAAGAGATTTTTGGAAAATAGGAGGATATGAGGGGACAAATTCTCTAGGTGGAATTTCTCACATTGGATCCAAAAACCTTCGACAATATCCAAGATTTATTTACCAAATATAAGGATTTGTTGTCGCAACTCAAGGCTTACGGGGTTGATAAATATGAGGATAAACAAATGGTTCTACACATTCTCTCCAAACTTGGTTTAGAATACTCAGTGTTTTTATCCACATTTCATTCAATTAGGTTCACCTTTGGATCCACCGGGACAATGCCCTCTCTTGAGGCCTTTATCGAGTCTTTAACACAAGAGCAGAACAAGCTCATCAATATGGGAAAAATCAAAGGCCCAAAGGTGCATGCACTTACTATGAAATATGGTAGTGATAATCAATATCATAAATATAAAGACAAATACAAAAGGAAAGAACATGCAAATCCAAAGAAGGAAGGGTACTCAAAACCCTTCAACAATGCCTCTGGATCCAAAGCTGGAAAGGAAAGAAAAAGGGAGAAATGCACTTAATTCCATAAAGGATTCCATCCATAATCTGCATGTATGCAGAAACAGATAGATCGAATGACCCAAATAATTTTTCAAAACAACCTTGAATATCACATCCCAGAGGGTGCCAAGAAGAAGAATCCAGAAGATTAGAATCCCAAGAAAGGAAATTCTAGCCATGCTTTGATTTCCATCAACTCCTCTCCTAGTGCTTGGCTCATAGATTTAGGAGCATCACACCACATGGATACCACAAAAGAAGTCTATTCTTCATTGGATACATGCAAAGGTCCTCCTATTCTAATGGGGGTCAACTCTCCAGTTGAGGTCACCGACAAAGGAAGGATTTAACTCACAAATGAAAGCTTCGAGAATGTGCTACACGTTCCCAAACTTTCTGTGAATATTCTCTTCGTGTATCAGATGACAAACTCTAGCACCAAAAAGAGATTTATATTCACACCTAATGCAGTGGATATCTATGACATGCAAACCAATTCCAGGGTTTCTACTGGTGAGGTAAATCATCAATCTAGACTCTACACATTTTCTAAATTTATTGAACCAAATTCTTCATTACTACTTACCCATGCTGATGAAAGCAGTAGGATATGGCACAAATGGTTCGGGCATTTAAATTTCAGATATATGCAACAACTTAGCAAGCAGGGAATGGTTGATGGTCTACCTGACATCCAATTATCCAGAGGAATTTTTGAGGGATGTGTTCTTGGAAAACACCCTCAAGAGAAATTTGACAAAGGAAACACTTAGAAGGCTTCATCTCCTTTAGATCTGATCCATAGTGACTTCATGGGCCCTTTTCCGCTCCATCAATTAGTGAAGCAAGTTATTTGATCATTTTTTTTATGATTTCTCATGCTTCACATGGATTTTCTTTCTCAGGAAATTATCATAGGTCTTTCAACACCTCAAATATTTCAAAGCCCTTTTTGAGACACAGTCAGGAAAGAAAATCAAAGTCCTCTGAACATATAGTGGGGGAGAGTATGTCAACCATTAGATAGATAATATTTTTATGAGGCAGGGATTCAATTGCAGCACATGGTTCCCTATACTCCGCAGCAAAATGGAGTTGTTGAGTGGAAAAATAGATCTCTAAAAGAGATGGAATCTTTCATGCTACATGCAAAGTCACTTCCATAGAGATGATGGTTTGAAGCACTTAGTTGTGCAACATACATACAAAACATATATCCCCATAGATATGTCAAGGATAAAACTCCCTACAAGGCTTGGAGCGGCCTCAAACTGGAAGTGACCCACTTTCATATTTTCAGTTCACATGCATGGGCCAAGATTCCCTCTAAGAAGAGGAAGGCACTTGACCCAGAGAGTGTAGAGAGTATCTTTTTTGGATACCCCGACGATGTGAAGGGACACAGACTCATTGATCTTTCCTCGGACCAGCTCATCATTGAGCGTAGTTTCCAATTTGAGAAAAGTGTCTCGCATGTACCTCAGCAGTCGCATGCAAACACCTTTGTTCTTCCACGTGTCAGATATGATGAGCATGCACATGTCGAATCTTCTTCATATGAGAGTTTTGATTCCAAGGATTTAGATCATCCAGATATAGAGTTAGTACGGTCAGATGTAGAGTCAGTACATATGGATGCATATGCAGAGCCAGAGAATAGGCCCAAGTGGGCCCAGACTACTCTTTAGGATGTGGGGGGTCTTGTTTGGGACCTAGATGATACTATGAGGAATCAATCTAATTTTTAGGAGCCTCCTCTTGCAATCACTACCACTAAATTGTTTCCACCTAGGCATCTTTTCTTGGTGTAGTATTCAGATCCACATTCTTATGGTCAGGCTGCTAGAAATCCCTTTTGGGAATCTGCCATGCAGGAGGAGTACAACTCCCTCCTTGAGAACCAAACTTGGGCTCTAGTTCCCCTTCCTTCAGGAAGGAAACTTGTCACGTGCAGATGTGTCTACAGGATCAAGATCATAGTGGATGGATAGATTAGCAGATAAAAAGCCAGGCTAGTTGCCAAAGGATTTCAGCAGGTGCATGGCATTGAATATGATGAGACCTTCACTCCATTAGTGAACATGGATTCCATATGTTTGGAACTTTTCATTGCGGTATCCAAGGGATGGGAATTCCATCAGATGTACATGAAGAATGCATTTCTTCACGATGATCTCTCTGAGGATACCTATATGGAGAAACCCCAAGGATTTATGCAAGATTCATATTTGGTTTGTCGACTAAAGATGTCTCTTTATGGCCTCAAGTAGGCTCTGAGGGCATGGTATGACAAGATGGACTCCTACCTATTGCCACAGAACTTTGTATGTTGTAATTCAAACCCAAATGTTTACATGCTCAGGAGGGTTGATTCACTTCTACTCCCAGTTTTGTATGTTGATGATTTGTTGATCATCGGTTGCTCGACTTTAGCAATTGTTGCAGTCAACAGGATTCAACATGAAAGGTTATTGATGACGAACATGGGTCCACTACATTTCTTCCTTGGACTCGAGATCAATCATGATGCATCAAGAATTAAACTGTCTTAGGCCAAGTATGCACGAGATCTCCTTGAGATATTTCACATGACAGAGTACAAGTCTTCCCAAACTCCTTTCCTATCAGGAGTCAGACTTGAGGATGGTGGGGACACTCCATTGGTTGAAATCACATTGTACAAACAGCTAGTGGGGAGCTTGTTGTATCTCACACACTCCAAACCAAATCTCTCCTATGCAGTTAGAGTAGTCTCCAGGTTCATGCAGGAACCACATGAGCTACATTGGAAGGATGCAAAGTGTCTCCTTCGATACATGCAAGGCACCATCACCTTTTGGATTCACTATTAAACAAAATCTGCATTGGACCTCATCGGGTTCACTAATTCTTACTGGGTTGGTGATAAAATTGATCACAAGTCCACATATGGTTACTCACTCAGTCTTGGTTCTGGGCCTATATGTTGGTCGAGAAAGAAGCAGGATGTTATTTCTCTCTCTTCCACCAAGGCAGAGTACATAGGGGTAGTTAACATAACCATTCAGGATATGTGGCTACAAATGTTTCTCGCTGAGTTGGGCATTCAGTTTCATCGGTCAATCATCATCTGGTGTGAAAACCAAAGCACTCTTAAGTTCTGCAGAGATCCAGTTTAGAGGCAGTGGATGAAGAACATCGCGATCCACATGCACTAAATCCGGGACTTATTACACGAGGGGATCATCGACCTATAATTTTTTCCTTTATCATAACAGATAACAGACATCTTCACCAAGACCTTCACTGAGCAGAAGTTTCATTCTTTGTGCAATCATCCTAGAGTGAAGGACACAGTTGCCTAGCAACTGTCAATTCTTCTTTTTACATACATTGTACTTTGAGGAGGGGTTTTCCCATGATTTTTTCCCTCTTTCCTCATTTTATTTTAGTGTATATTTTGTATTTGGGTACCTAACCTGGCCTCATTGTCGGGTCCCATTCTTTATTTTCACCATAGTGATGTTCAGGGGGGGTGTTGGAGTACTTCACACACACCTAGGATTTCTTTTTCCTAATGTTTTCCCTATATTTATTAGTCATTATCCAAACTCCTAATGTTTATGGAATAATATTCCTCTAGGAGAATATTCTCTTCAGTTTTCACTTCAATTTGATCAATTGAGTGGAGTCTAGTTGCTACAATGGGATTATCACCATGCAGCATTGGGATCATCACCATCTAATGTGTGTTGTCCTTGGTATCATCACCAGACAAGCACATTACTCATGATTCCATGATCTACTCCTCACTTCACTCTGTTTGAGTCAGTTAATTGAAGACTGATAGACTAGTTAACTCAGCTAGGTGGCAGTTCACTCTTGTAACTGCCCGAGAGACTAGATTAGGTGGAAATTTACTCTTGTAACTATTGGTGTGTGTCCATATCACTCTATACCACCACTATGGTGCATTATCTTCTCCTCCAGTGCGCATTGGTTGAGTTATATAGATTATATCATGTGTAAATTATTATTCATTCATTTGGTTAATGAGAATTCTTCCATTCTTTCTCTCCTACTTCTCTTTTCTTCTATTTTCTCTGCAACTGTGTATGTCAATTCCCAGCTAGATATATTATGTGCAAGTTCAACGCATTTGCATTCCCAAGTCATTCAATTCAATATCATCATCACAAGTATCTGTCTCTTCATCTGATTTCTTCCAAATCTTTGGCCTTCTGCCACCCCTCATGTTGGATGATGAAGGATGCCTTAATTCCTTCCTTCCAGCGGATCTCTTCCCATCGAAGTCAACACATATTTTTTATGGGATATGGATCTAGAGTCATATTTGGTACCTTGGGGATTTAATTCATCAATGGTAGGTTCCCTCGCTATTGATAGTGGGAATACATCAATGTCCCCTGATCGATAGATTCTACCGGGTGTTCAACATCAGCCCATTTATTCACACTTGATAGATTGTACCATGGTACCTTGACACCCATTATCATCATCGGTGGGTTGTCTCTCATTTGTTAACGGTATACATCAATGAACGGTAATCAAATGATGTCTCATTATGTTTGAATTCAACTCATCTATTCACATAGTATAGACATGTACCACGATGGATCATTGTGAAGACCTCGGGTGAAGTACAAGCACCATGTCTTTTGTGCTCCTTCCTAACAAATATGGTGCAACCTCATAGACATTGGTACTTGCAGAGGATCATCTTGTTCTATTTATTGGTCCCATATATCCTTTTTTATTTATTTTGAGACATAGCTCCACTATGTATCTCTTCGTGGCTATGATCTACTTTGACATGGATCCACTGTGTATTTTTCGTGGCCATGATTTCTACTTCATTTATACCACATGGATCCATTGTGTATTTTTCATGACCATGGACTATATCTATATTTCACATATTCCATGGATCCACAGTGTACTTGATTTGGAGGTCGTTCTTATATCACTACTGAGCATGGGTATGCCCGACTTGGGAAGAGAATACTCTTACTTGATGTCTACTGATGGTTTCTGTTCTTGGATCAGTTTTTCAGGAACCTTCACGGGTTTACTTTAATGCATCCTCACCCCTCAGATTTTATAATGTATTTCAGCCATCATCTTTCCCTTCTGACCTCACATATTAGGGGGCATCTGTTATAGGACAAAAGTCCACATGTATGCATTTGTTCCATGGCCTAACCCTTTCCCTTGGCTTGCTAGACAAATTCCCAACTTCCCTCATGCAAATCATCTAAAAAACATGCCTTTTGCACATATATACGGGATCCTTTAATGAAACACGCATACATCCGTAACTTTTTAGAATGAAACCCATGGATTCCCTCAAAAATAATGAAAAATAAAATAATTCCAAGTTTCCATGTGGGTTTTTCGATTGGGATCATTTCCCAATGTCCCCATGCGCATACAAAACGGATTCCAACTTCCCTAACCCCTTGGGGAAGATGTAAAAGCACCATTGAGGGACATAATGAACAAAATTACTTTAGTGTAAGGTTCTATTGTTGAGATCTAGAAATCTTCCCTATTCCTTTTATCCTCTAAGTAGCATCACCCCAAAATGGAAACTCATTTTCTAGTGTTTCTTCCTTATTATATAGTCATAAGGTGTCTCCTTATCCTTATTGGGATATCCAGGGAAGAGCCTCATTGTTGAGTAGATGTTTGAAGGATTTGTGGAGGAACCCGAGCAATTGGCTCCGAAGCAATGCCAAAAGTGAGTCAGGTTGGTGTTAATAGAAGAGTCTGATTTCCCTCCAATTTTTTGTTCATTGCAATATTGTATGTTATCATGTTTTATACTTTTATACATAATACATTATATATATGCTACTAGATTACGTAACTACCTCATTGCATCATTTTTCTTGATTTCATTTTGCAGGGTTATTCTAGAAAAGGTCTGGAGTGCTTCTAAAAGTAGGAGTGGGAATTGACATCAAACGAAGGGTTTAAGGTGCACAATTTCTCGGTCTCTCTTTCCCTACTCTCTCCTAGCGAAAAGTAGTTATTTTTTAGTTTGCACATTTGTTTGTGAGGGAAGATTTCAGTCTTCTCAATCTGGTCTTGATCTATTGTGACTTGAACCAAGGTCATGAGGGAAATATCTTGTCAACAATTTTCCATTCATGTCTATTGAAAAATCCTTAACCATATCATTAATTATTCTTTTAGCTCCTGTAGCTAATTGAACCAACCAAGATTTCCCAAGTTTTCTTCTTGGAAAATGAAATCTTTCTACCATATTAGGATCTATATAACTATGAATAGCTCCTAAATCAATCAAAATAGAAATAGGTTGGTTATTATTCTTACCTTCCACTTCAATCATGTGGGATTTAAACTCATCTTGCTTGTTATCTAGATCTATGTATATCCTTGACACATTTATGTCCATGTCCTCCATTGTATAAACCTGTTGTACATTGTGAATAGTACTCATTTTCTCTCCTATGTGAAGGAAATCTCTATACATATTCTCTCCCTCACAACCCCAACATTTAATAGGCGTCTACCTTGGTATTTTCCCCATTGTTTCTATCATTCTAGGCTCCTGGGATGTTGGTTGTCCCTTAGAATTATTTATGAAGAATGGTGGCTTCGTCCCCTTCCTCCTCTGCTCTATCTTACATTTTTTCTTGTCTTCCTAAGCCTTTTGGAAAGTTGGTCTGTCTCTATAATGATCATAGAATTGGTCTTCCTCTATATTGATCATAGAGGCATTTATATCTCCGTATGGTTTCCTCCAGCATCTTGGGATCATCATATTGTATCTTATCATGGAAAATTGATGGAAACCCACTCAGGTACCTTTGAATCTTGACATGCTCATCCTTGATGAAGTGAAATATTTTAGTAGCTCTAAGAATCTCCTTTCATAATCATCCATGGTCATACTCCCAAGATTGAGTTCGAATAAATCCTTCATATTTCTATCATAATAATGATTGTTTAAGTACTTATTTTGAAAATATCTTTTGAACTCCTTCCAAGTAATATTCTTCTCATCAATGTGTTGCACTTACACAAACTGATCCCACCACATTGATCCTTCTTCGTTGATATGGTAGATGGAAATTCTTCCTTCTGATTGTGAGGAGTAATTTTGCAATCGAAATTACTTCCTCATCCCCAATATCCAAGTCCTTGCATCTTCATATTTCTTTTTCTCACCATCAAAGGTAGGAGTATTGATCTTATTCATTTTTCCTTGTAATTCATCTACCCCTGACCTCCTCTTATGCCTTCTGATATAAGATGATCTTGGACTGCTATGTTCTCTCCTAACTAAGTGTCTTGGTGAGTCATGATGGTGTCTACCAACACCTTCATATTATCCCCTTTTGACATGAGATCTATGACTCCGGGACTTTCTTTATTATGTCTCCTTGTCCATTTTCTTCTCTATTCTATCAAATCTCTGCAAAAAATTGATGTTGAGGCCAAGTTGTTTCTCCTTGGCTTCCATAAGCCTCTAATTGTTAGATTTATAACTTTATACATCTCTTTATAGACTCTTTATAGTCTCCACCAAATTCATACTTTCTTCCTTGCCTTATTCACGCCCATTGGATTTTGTCCCTACATTACCCATGCTCACACACAACCCCCTGACTTCATCCTCATGGTTGCAAGTCCTACGTGCTTCATCGATGCCTCTGGTCTTATTTTTTATTTTTTTTATGATTTATTTTCTCTTAAATCTACAAAATGTGCAGGCAATAGGATTTGTTAGACTATAATAATTAAACAAACCTATCAATTTATGCAGTATTATTCCCTTTAAATACACCATAAATAGTCTTTTTGTTTTCCTGTGAATTATACATCCCAATTCACATTTCTTCGTGAATAAATGGAATCCTTTGTCCAATACCTTTATAACTATTTCTTCCTTTCTCAATTATGAGTTTTGAGAAGAAAGTTATCACCATTTGACCAATACCCATTTACTCGTTCAGCTCACCCTTCAGCCAAGTGAAAATTTTAATTGTGCCCATACATATTTGCACCTGATCCATTGGAGTTTTGATAGGATCTCAACTAGGTTGCTTCATGACCATATTTTGGACAATGTTTCCAATTTTCACTTTCATCTGAGCACCATGATGCTAGATATAGCCAGCTGAAGTTTTAGGCCAAATTTTATTTTGAGTCCTTAATGCTACAGGTGTCGTTTATGTCCTAGTGTGCATGTTTAGGTACCCATAAACTTAATTTAAATCCATGGTTTTCCTCTATAGCTCAATATATTTCCATATACTACTCCTATGCCCCAATCTGATTTTAGAGAAGGAAGTTATGGCCCTGAGAATGAACTGGTACCCAAAAATTACCCTCCATTGTTTGGCATGTAGCTCCCTCATACAATCTCCATTTTATGAATAGTTTATATCATTAGAAATATCTCTCTAAGCTATAAC
>SNQJ01S0008895.1:12963-42274 GCA_010110895.2 Picea sitchensis | reverse complement strand
GGGTTACGAAAAGGTAATTAAAAGGTGCGTTCATATCTACGATTCCCCCACCAGTGTGCAAATGGATGGCTCTGAAAATATTCTGGACCCCCCGATCGTTCGACCTTTAACGATGGGGGGAGGGTCGAAAAAGGTAATTAAAAGGTGCACTTAGATCCACAGTCATCCCACTAGCGCACAACTCAACGGTCCACAAGAGCTTTCGGACCCCCGACCATTCTACTTTTAACAGTGGGGGGGGTCCAACATGATGGTTAAGGAGAGCACTCGAATCAACAGCTGATCTAGCTTTATTCATCTCAACGGTTAGCCATTGATCCTGGACCCCCCCAAACTTTTCTAATTTTAAAGGTAGGGGGGGTCTAGAATGAAGCCGTGTCCAGGCGGGCCCCATCCCTACGTGGCATTATCTCGTCACATCTTACCTTTCCACTCCAAAATATTCATCGCCTATCATTATTCCAACTCACCACCATCATTCAGAGATGTCACACCCTGAAACATCAATTGCAAATACCATTTTTTCACCCCATCAGCATGTCCCCTCCAACTAACCGTTACAGGTCATATCCATTATGTTCATCTTCCAATCACCTTTCTACATGTCAACAGTTTTCACACGTCATATATCCTTCACCTTACCCTCTCATTCTCTAAACGACCCGTTGGGCATTTATGACTGGCCACATACCCGTTGTTCATCTGACCTATCCTTTTTTTTCCAACGGATACCCGTTCACTCAAATTCAACCCTATTTCGGTCAGTTCCCATTCCACTCACACTCCCTACGTATCAGAGACTCATTTTCCTTTGCCTCTGCAACACCTCATCCAACCAGAGTTTTTTCCTACTAATGTGTGTTCAATGTGAAAGTATCAGTGGAAATCAATGGCGCCCAAAAGAAAAAAGTCAAATGCGGAGTAAAATCCTTTTCTCCCACCTCCGGTCGATCTCGACCGGATCTCGTTAGCAAACAAAGACTACCTGATTTCAGAAACCAGGTCCAATTTTGATTTTGCTGAGCTACAATCATGGTTTAAAGACACCTTCATCAATCAAAGCGATGAAATTGGGCTCTAGCAGTCAAATTTCCCCCTATATCATTTTCCCCAGATCTATCATTTCCCCAAATTCACTCTCAAATGCCAAGCGCACTACCTCCCTGATCAGAGAACCATAGTGTCTTCGACCGGAGAAACCTTTTTCCTAATTACAACTGAGGCCATCGATCAAATGATGCAGGTACCCAGAGTCGAACCTCGTTCTCCCCTTACACTTCAAATTCTGACAGAAATGTATCAGAACTTATCATTTCCCCAAAGAGAGAAAATATTTGAGCTTTTCCTACCTCAAGATGCCCAATTCCCTAAAAATAATCCTCCCTGCCATTCTTCCATATTTTCCGAAAAGGAAAACCAGATTATCTCCACACTGTGTTGCTTGCTCGGTTACTTCTCAGATGAATGGGTGGATGAACCTATCTTAGGTTTCCTATCCATTTTCTCTGTTGAAGAGAAAGTTGCCACCCATTTCGATTACAGTGGTTTCTTGGCCGAGAACCTGCACGACCAGCTAGGAAATTTTCCTGAAGAAGGCATGTTCCGATATTCTTCAATACTAGCCTACATGTTCATGTTCTGTCAAGAAGACAAATTTTCCTTTCCCATGTAGAATATTGACAAGGAAGGAAAACCTCAAGCAGTCACATTATGGACATCACTGCTCAGGAGAAACTCCACTGAGTTCACTTTTAAACAATTCATTGATTTGTTTTATCACGCAGTTGTATGCATACTTAGTGGAAGACCTGAGCTGAGGAAAAACGAGGAGATCCAAAGATTTCTGCACCTTTCAGATCTCGAAAATACTAGGGACTGGTTTCTATACTAGAATCACTCAGAAATCAAAGTGTATGGGTGTGAACTATCTCCATACAAGTTGCCCAAGTACGTGCATGTTTGAATATTCACACTAGAGTATATTCGTCAGATGATAAACTCATATGACATCCATTTTGTGTCTCTGAAGAAAAAATAGCAGATGAGGATCAAAGGGAAAATAGGATTGTTTATCTGCAACAGTCGAGCTGCTGGGGAAGAGGCAGATAAACTATTGAAGGAAATGAAATTCAGCACCAATTTCATTTGGCGATATGACCCCAGTGGGATCATTGTAGAGATGAGATCCAAGAACAAAAGTTCACCTTATGCTCACATCCTCAAACCAGAAATTGAAAAGTATGTGAACCAGACAGAGTGGGAAACAAACACTCTGGTAGATACAGAGCCACAGGAATCTCCTTCAGTCTTTTTTTCACTAACTAGCACTCCATAGGTACCTAAGGAAAAAATGCCAAGAAAGGATGATTCACCTTCAATCACTGAGGTATAAGCAGAAGATTTTCAGGTATACAACAAGAAATCCAAAACCACTCATGCTACTCACATGTCTGGTGAGGAAGAGCCCTACTCTGCCATAGTGATTGAAAGAAGACAGTAGGTGGTGTCAAATTATTCTTCAAAGAATCAAACAGAGATAGTTGTGACCACCCAAACTCCACAAGGATCTATACCTCTGAGAATTTTTGAAAAATATGAAATGATTAAAAAGAATAACCAGATGTTGATCAACAACACCTACTCTCAGTTTTGGAAGCAAACTTCCACAACACAACATCGATTGTTGTCAGCCTTTGACACAGAGAAAGGAAGAATGCATCTTGAATTTTTGCAAGAACAGGTGTCTCAACCCAAAGAGATCACTGATTACAAGAGGTCAACTATCGTTTTTGACACCAAACAAGTCCATCCAGCTGACCAGATGGACATGCACAGACAGACTAGAGAAATGGTTTTCTCCACATTGGCACATGCTTCCTCTACAGCAGCAAAGTTACAGGTGTCTTTAAGAAATGTTCAGACCCAATTGAAGTTGGAAAAGATATCCTCTTTTGCAAAGGATAACAGAATAAAATCCTTAGAGGAGTTGGTGCTCAAGATTGGGTATGATCCCTCGAATGTAAAAGCAGCAGAGGAAATGTTGAAGAAAAAGAATGTTGATATTGCATCTTTGAGAAAACAACTGGAATTGCCACCAATAGAGGATTCACAAGCTAAATAAATAGCTAAGGCAGAAAACGAGAAAGAAGAATTCTTGAAACTTATAATGCAGTAGAATGCACAGCTCAGGGAAATGGAGGCAGAGTTGGAAAAGTTATTGAAAGAGAAGGAACAATCGACTTTGATGGAATTCATTCCATTGAGTGCAGTTCCCATCATGGAAGTCAGTATAGTAGTTGTGCCAACAACCACTACAACAGAAATTCCATCAGCAACTCCATTAACAGCACTGGAAAAAACTGTGGAGCTAGCAAAGCCCATCGAGGAAATGACTCTGCAGGGAACACAGATCAATAGGATGAAAATGGAGATTGAAAATCTACAAGAACTCAAGTCTTGTTTCCAAACAAGATACAATATTGAGAGACAAGTATCAGAGAAACTCAAGCAGGAAATACAACAGCTTCAGAAACAAATAGTGGTAGGTAAGACATTAGCAGAGGCTAAGGAAAATATATGGACAGATATCTCGAAATCCATAAATGAAATTTGGCCCATGGTGCAAATCATGTTCGAGCAACATGATCTAGTGTTAAAGAGTAGGTAGGCCATTGACAGGATAAGAATAGAGTTGGGTGAGATGCCCTCGACAGCCAACAAGATCATCAAGTTTTTGAATTCAAAAACCAAGGAAGAGCTTGAAGACCTAAAAGTTGAAGACGGGACATAAACTATCCTTGAAGTCAAAAGAGTGTTGACTAAGAGAGGATTAATGCTGCAGTTGGAGGACAAAGCTCAGAACATGGACATTGGGGTTCAGAGATTTTTTAGCAAGATTGAGGCCTTACAGAAAAATGGCCTTCCTAGTTTACTTGTCCTAAATGATAAATTGATGACTTTGTCAGATTATAAGCAAAATATTGCCACCATGGCCAAAGATAGTTTCTAGTTTTTAGGGATACAGGGCAGCATCACATGCAAAGTGTTCTTGGAGACTTTGCAACCTGACCTCAGCATACAACACGAAGTCAAGTACATTTTCCTCACCAAGACAACTTTTTCTAAGTATACCGAGATGGACGAAGTCTACCGCCGGCTATTGAAAGTTACCATCCCCGATACACAGAGATGGGATGAGCTATGAGAATTGATCGAATAAAGATAAAGATTTTGTCCAAGTCAACATCCAATGCAATCAAAGTCATATGAATGACTCACCAATGGGCTTCCCCAAGATCAACATGAGAGATTCGACACATCATCATCAGTTCGCATATTTTTGCATCTTGTTATCTAGATAGTTAAAAATAGCATATGCCATGTCCTGGTTGATGACAGTATCGTCTGTAATCTTTATTATAAATACTTCAAACTTTGAAGTTCTGAGGTTTGATTTTTACGCCCAAGCAAGTTGTAACATGTATTCTTTACAAAGAGATCATTCAAGTAATACAAGGAGATGTTTCATAGGATTCCTGCATGTTAATTGTTGGTGAAGTTCTATCTGTCTTCGTAAAAGTTTTCTTTCTCAATTATCATATTATTTTCTAATCTAATCTCTAAAAGAAGTTAAAGTTGCAGAATTTTCCATGGCGTACTCTGTTCTTGATCTTTTACAGATTTATATGTTTTCTTTCTGATGTTATAATAAAGAAATTCTTAATTGCTTCTTTGTTTTAACGGATATCTCACCTTTTCTTAAAATCCATCATTTTATTCCTAAAAGGATCCAACAATTGCATTTCCTTGCCCTGTAAAACGAATCTTTTAAAAGTTGTCCTATGATCTCCTTTTTCTGAAACAGACCCCATAGCCCAATGGAATTGTAAATAACATTCATCCAGTCTATTTAAAAAACACAAAAAACTCAGTATTATTCTTTATAACTAGCCTAAAATCTAAAAATTCCAAACAAATCTAAATCTTACAGAGAGATCCCTCTCTGAAACTGGTAGGGCTAGATCGCAGTTTCGAAGTGGTTGGTTAAGGTTACCTCTTGTAAATTCTTTCTTCCCTTTATACAACCTCTGGGAATTTACAGAGTGATAATAACATCCTCAAACTCTTTTAGGACTGCATAAGCCTCAATATTTGACACCCTATATTTAGGTGTTTCTTCCATATGAACTACAAATATTTGACATCCTTTTCTATAACATTTCTTCAGTTGCAATGCTAAAATCTCTCTGAAAATTACTTCCCTGGGAATTCCCTGTACTATCCTTAGGTTTCCTTCCCCATCCATGCAAGTAAATTCCTTGTTATGACATTCTAGGATAGTGTGATGTTGGTCCAACCAATCCATCCCAATTAGACAGTCATAGGAACCTAAAGGCAAGATGTTCAAATATTCCCTGGTGTTTAGTCCATTCATGTCCATATGACATGACTTAACTATTTCATTAACTTTTTTGTTGGCTCTGGTAGCCAACTGCACCAACCAATATTTTCCATGCTTGCTTCTTGGCAAATGCAATCTTTCCACCATCTTAGGATCTATATAACTATGACTAGCTCTTGAATCAATTAAAATAGCAATGGTTTGGTTGTTGATCATACATTCAACTTCAATCATATGTGACTGAAACTCTTCTTCCTTGTTGTCCAGGGATGCATAGATCCTTGGTACATTTTTTTCCCATGTCCTCCATTGTTTCATCTTGTTGTACATTGTGAACAGTTCTCATGTTTTCACCTCTCTAAGGACAATCTCTATACATATGATCTCCTTTACAACCCCAACATTGAATAAGTGTTTTCCTTGGCCTTTTCCCACCTGAATCAATTTTTCTAGGCTCTCCGGAAGTTGGCTATCCCTGAGGACTGTTTCTAAAGAATGGTGGTTCAATCCCCTTCTTCCTCTGATCCATATTTAATTTCTTCTTGTCTTCCGAAGATTTTTGGAAAGTTGGCTTTCCTTTATGTTGATCATATAGGCATTTAGCTCGCCTTATGGTCTCCTCCAATGTTTTGGGATCATCATATTGTTTCTTGTCACTTATGAATGATGGAAACCCACTCAAAAACCTATGAATCTTAATTGTCTCATCCTTGATTAAAGAAACATACTTCAGCAGTTCTAAAAACCTTCTTTCATATTCATCTATGGTCATACTCTCAAGTTTGGGTTGAAGAACTCTTTCATTTCTTATCATAGTATCTCTCTTTCATTTTCTTGTCATAGTATCTCTTAGTCAAGTATTTCTTTTCGAAATACTTCTTGAATTCCTTCCAAGTAACATTTTTCTCTTTAATGTGTTGCACCTACACAAGTTGATCCCACCACATGGATGCCTTTCCCTTGAGTTGATAGATGTCAATTCTTCCTTCTACATATGAAGAGTAGTTATTCAATTGAAAATATTTTCTCTTACCTAGCAGACATGTCTCTGCATATTCATCCTTCATGTGCTCACCATCAAATGTAGGAGGTTTGATTTTGTTCATTTCTCCTCATAGCTCATTCACCCCAGACCACTTATGCTTCCTGATAGGGGATGGACTTGAGCTGCTATGTGCTCTCCTATTGGAATGCCTTAGGGAGTGATGGTGATGTCTGCTAACACTTCTTGTTCTTATTTTCTCATCAGGAGACCTGTGACTTCCTAATTTTCTTGAGCCACTCTCCTTATCCAATTTATTTTCTATTTTTTTCAAGCTCGGCATTAACTTCAATTTGAAGTCTTCCTATTGCTCCTTGGATTTCATAAGCCTTTCATTATCATATTTATCACTTTGGACATCCTTTTGCAATTTTTTAATGGTCTCTACCATATTCATGGTTTCTTCCTTTCCTTCTCCATGTCCATTTGAGTTTGTTCCTTCAATGCCCATATGGACATCCATCCCTCTGATATCATCTTCCTAACTATATACCCCATGTTTATCTTCCATCCCTATACACTCTGTCATGATCCTAATCTGATCTAACGGTTGTTAACTTTGCAAAATGTGAAGCCAACAAAATTTGTTAAGCAAAATAATTTAACATATTCATGAAATTATGTACAATTTTGGTTCAATAATGCATCAAAATTGTTTCTTCTAGTTTCCTAAATAATTTAATACACAGATCAATTTTATGGGTGAATAATTATATTCTACTATCCAAGACCTTTCCAACGCCTGCTTCCATGCTCAATTCTGAGTCTTGAGAAGGAAGTTATGGTTATTTGAAAATTGTCCATTAATTCTTATTTTCAGACTTCATCTTGGTGCAAATCTGCGCTATAATTATGCATTTTTGCACCTACTCCATTAGATTTATGGTAGGATTTAAATTGGGTTTATTCATATACATATTTTGTATATTTTTTCCAAGTTTCACCTTTTTTGGGGTTCTGGGTTGCTAGTTACATCCTCCTGAAGTTCTAGGCCAATTAGTGTTTTCGGTATGGAATGCTACAAGTGCCTTCTTTGCCATATTAAAATTTTTTAACATGCCCAGAATTTTAATTCAGCTCTAGGAATTTTTTCTATGGTTCAATATCTTTCCATAGATGGCTCATGTGCCTCAATCTGATTCTGGAGTAGAAAGTTATGGCCCTTCGAAGTTAGTTGGGTCTTAAAA
This sequence comes from Picea sitchensis, assembly GCA_010110895.2. Classification (NCBI taxonomy): domain Eukaryota; kingdom Viridiplantae; phylum Streptophyta; class Pinopsida; order Pinales; family Pinaceae; genus Picea; species Picea sitchensis. Next base: position 34,644 of record SNQJ01S0008895.1, on the reverse strand, counting down.
TTTACCCTCCATTGTTTGTCATGTAACTTCCTCGTAAAAGCTTTGTTTGACGAACGGTTTACACCATTAGAAATATCTCTCTGGGCTCTTTCATTTGAGATGAAAAGACAAAGTGTAACTTTGTGCAGTCTATTCTCGTGGTTTTTGAGTAGCTAAAAACAATGTTTAGGGCCTCAAAAATGCACCACAAAAAGATGACCTTCAAAGAGTACAGAAATGTCGCAGAAATTCACTGGCTTTCTATTGTTGTAAACCATCCAAATGACTTTGCGTGCACAAATTCAAAAATGTACACCCATATTTAGCATGCGCAGTAACACCATAAGGTAACGAATGCTCCGCACACCTATAACCAATGTGGATCATTTCTCTGTCGCACCAATATCTGGTGCGCATTACTTTTTTGTCGCACGCCAATATCTATCGCGCACAATTTTGGTTCATGCTCTAATACCTGTTGTGCGCAATTTTTGTGTCACATGCTAATATTTTGCGTGCATTGCACTCTATGTGCTACACCATGCCAAAGTTTAGTACGCTCCCACCACACACCAGGACTCCGCACGCACCATTAATTAAATTGTCATGTGGCAGGAATATTCAGCATGCATGCATTGAAAACCAACATTTCACATGCACCGACAAAAATCCTTTGCACTCTTCCAATACTATGCACACCACACATGCTAATATTACGCATGTGCCACCCAATCTACACCGCACAGTGATAAATTTAATGCGCACTTCCGTGCACTAGTATTTTTTCGTGCTTCACTAGTTATGTTTTGCACAACGCCAAATTTAAGTGTGCACACTCGCATACAGTTATTTTTCATGCCTTACCAATTCTGCATCGCGTAGCGCCAAAATTAAGTGCGCACACTCGCATACAGTTATTTTTCACGCCTTACCAATTCTGCACCGCGTAGCGCCAAAATTAAGTGTGCACACCCATGCACCATTATTTTTTGCGCATTACCACTCTGCACCACACAATGCCAAATTTAAGTGTCCATATTCATGCACCATCATTTTCCGTGCATTACCACTCTGCACCGCGTAGCGCCAAATTTAAGTGCGCACACCCATGCACCAATATTTTTCTGCGCATCCCAACTTGTACTCCGCAGCACCAAATTTTAGTGTGTGCAGCCACACACCCTTATTTTCCACACTTCACAAGCTTTTCATTATGTATCACACATTTTTAGTGTGCACACTTGCACACCTTCATTTTTCTATGCATCAATTCCTCGTGAATTCCACTGCAGAAATTGGGGCTTTTGCCAAACTTTTCCCAATCTTCACCATGGACATTCTGCAACTATGAATGTTTTTCAATTTCACTCCATCGACACCAATTCAACCTTTGCAACAACAAATCGTTGTTGGTTGACATTCCCGTAACGAATTGTTTTTCCAAAATTGAGAATTTTAATCAACTAATATCGCTCCATCCATCATGGATTCCCTGTAACTTCAAATTTGACCAATTCCAGGTTTTAATTTGCTATAATAGATATTAAATTAAGAATATCTCACTTGTCCAAATTTCTCAATTTTCCCATGAATTTAACAACAAAAATTGGGGCTTTTTCCCAATTCCACGCAATTGCTTCTGATTTTTACCGTGGAGACACTGTAACTTGAAATTTGGCCACTTCGAAATCAAATTCTCTATGAAATTTCACTTCAATTAAACTTTCTTGACCCATCTAGGCTTAGTGTTGGAAAACAAGAGCTTTTATACCATATTGTATCATCCCCAGCATCCAACTGGGCTATGCCACTTAAAATTTTCAAACTATATACAAAATTTAAACATATAGAAACTCTGGAAATGCATAGATTCATACAAAATAATCATAAAAATACACATGCAGCACACATAGGAAAAACCCATAAAAATAAACACATACATAATAATGCAACATATCATTTAACACGCAATTAACACTTATCTTGGTAAACATATCACCAATTGCGTGCAGACCTTCCACGTTCCTCCCAGCCTTAGACCACACTGCTCAAAACTCTCAGCAGTGGATCACCCCCGAGTTGGGACTAAACTCCACTCGGGTAAAGGAATTCCTAACCAGGATTTTGTATCTCAGACAATAGGAAAAACTATGTCACAGGTGCCAACTCAAACTAACCGCCTAAAGTCCCTCATTCCCCACATGCATGTCCCACCCCAGGAAGTGTTCCCCTTCTCTGTTAAACATCCCTTTGGCTGCCCCACTTCCTTTCCGGGACTTCACCAACAGGCCGGACAGAAAGTCTCAAATCCCTGTAGCTACAGTTTGGCACCTTTGGGAAATAAATTCCCAACAATTGTCTAACCTAGAGAGAATTTCTCACGGGCCTGACAACCCGCCTCTTCAATATCCCATGGGCCTAACAACCGACTTCTTCAGTCTAGCTCCTAAGCTAACCAGGTACAAGTATAGGTACAAGTACAGGTATAGTGACAGGAAGGTACGAAGGACAACTTAATGAGTGAGTTAATGATGATGGAAATGATTGGAAAATGAACTAAGTCCAAACTATATGTATGCATGTTCCCAACTTGACACTTGTCATGTTGAGAACAACTTTGGCCCACTTGTCGCCATCCTTATAACTTAGGATAAAATAATTATCCATACTTTATACTTTAAGTAATATTAATATAATATTTCTTTTTGGCTTAAGCTCCCTAGCTTAGCCCCTTATCCTTAAGTTTTAGCCCCTTTTCCCTAACCAATGGAGTTTATTCCCCCATACTCTTTTACATGGTTGGTCTACCGCAGTGATGTGTTTTTAATTAATATTTTCAAGTGATTACATTTACATTTACATTAAAAATATAATGTATTTTCTGCATCCTGGCTCACCAGCCTCAAAACACAACATATACACAAAGGATCTCTGGCCTCAAAATTGCACGCACTTAATTTTGTTGCGCACATTATCGTGGAATGTGCACACTTCATCATTTTAGTGCACAGTACATGTGCACACTATAGAAGGGAAGGTGCATGCAAAATGATATCAAAGAGCTCACCAACTTAATTACATTTGCATTTACATTTACAGTTGGGGTTCGACCTAGGGGTATTACACCTTGTACCTACTCACATGTCTATCTACTACCTTCTTGGTCCTATAGACCCATATGCATATGATAAGATTTGTATATAAAGAAGTGGAACCAGATCCCAAGTATGGTTCTTGAGGAGAGATTTATACTCCTCCTACATAGCGACTTCCTAGAAGGGATTCCTTGCAGCCTTTGCATAGGTCTGTGGGTCTAAAGCTAGAACCATGTAGAAATGCATGGGAATCACTGGTTCAATAGTTGTGAGTGGATGAGGAGGATCCTCAAACTAATACCTTGTTCTCCTATGATTCTTTGGATCCCCCACAAGGTCAAATGTTTCATGTAGGGTGGTTTGTTCCCACTTGGGCATCTGCATGCTCATGATCGACATGCTCATCATGTTATAAATCATATTTGAAACATGATTTGAATGAGTGGACTCATCATCTCTGATATCTTTTGCAAGCGGAATTGCAGAGTTCTCTGCATGTGGCTCCAATGGTGCATGCAAGGGACTTTCCTCAAACTAGGCACTTTGCTCAATAATGAGCTTGTTTGTTAAGGGATCTATTAGATTTTAACCCTTCACACTACCGGGATATCCCATGAAGATGCATGCGGTGCTCTGAGGATCTATTTATTTCCTCTCTTCAGAGGGTACATGGGCCCATGCACGTGATCCAAATATTAGGAAGTGGGTGACTTCTAGTTTGATGTCGCTTTATGCCTCAAAGGGATTCCTATCCTTGACAGATATTCGAGGATATCTATTCTGAATTTAGTTAGCATAGTTAAGTGCCTCATCCCAAAGCTTGGAAGGAAGAGACATTGCATGCAACATGCAAGTGGCCATCTCTTTGAGGGATCTTGTCTTCCTCTTAGCTACTTTATTTTACTATGGAGTGTATGGTATCGTATGATGTAGTTGTATAATAATAATAAAAAATTTAAGGTCACATCCAAGCTAGACACCAAATTGGTGTATGATACCCCCTTTTTTTTGGAACAAGGGACCCCTTCCACACAGCGATTTGAATGCTAAAGTCTACATAGGCATACATACCCTACCCCCCTATGGATTTGAACCTATGACCTCCAAGGAGGAAACAAATGTTCTTAACCATTAGGACCCATACATGCCTCTGAAAAAATATGTTGGACATATCAATTCACATATTCTCCCCATTGTATGTGCGAAGGATCTTGATCTTCCCCCTCGATTGAGTCTCTACATGAGCTTTGAAGTATTTGAGATGCTCAAAAACTTTGGAATATTTCTTGAGAAAATATACCCAAGTGTATCATAAGAAATCATCAATAAATGTAAGCATGTACCTCACCTTTTTGATGGACGAATACAGAAAGGGTCTCAAACTTGTCTTGAGGATGTTTGTTAAGAATGCAACCTTGACAAACTCGTTTAGAAACGTGTATTTCAGGAAAGCATGTGACCATTCCCTGTTGGCTGATTTTTTCCATGTATTTGAAGTTTAGACGACCAAATATCTCATGCCAAAGTATACTATCATTATCATCATGCGTCAGTAGTAAAGCAGAATCAGATTTAGCAATAAACTCACTAAATGTACAAAAACGATACTGGTTATTTACCTCACCAACAACAATATTTAAGTTATCATGCATGTCATATATGGTTACAGAATCATGTGTGAATTCCACCCTTTTTCTTATGCCAGAATGTGCTATCTCATAAACAGAGAGTAGATTCACAAAGAGTTTTAGAACATGAAATATGTTCTCAAAACTTCCATGTTGGAGTTCTACTCTCCCTTGTCCAATGAACTCTATTGGATTATCATCACCCATGAGGGTGGGAGGACCTTTTTATGTAGTAATAGAAGATAAAAAAAAAAAATTGAGGTTGTCATATGATGGGATGCACCTAAATCATGGATCCATGCATTGGGAGAATAATTAATAGCAATTAAAGAATGATAATTACCTCTTTTTTCTGGTGATTGGTCTCCTGGCTTCTTCTTAGAATTCTTGGGAATGAAATCCTCGAGATTATTTTGTTGAAGCACCTTTTCCATGAGATCTATTGTCTTTTCATGCATGATGATTTAGGATGGTAGTCGTGGTTGCATTGAATGCATATTGACTTCCCTTTCTTTCCCTTTCCACCTTTGGAGCCGGAGGAATCATTAAGGGTTTGGAATTTCCTTCCTTCTTGTGTTTAGAATGTGCCTTTCCCTTTCCTTTCTACTTGGACTTTGGATTGAATGTGTTGCTACTCTCATGCACAGCAAATGCATGTGCATTGGAACCATTGATTGTCCCCATTTTGATGAGCTTATCTTTCTCATGCATTAAGGACTCAATAAATTGATCCAATGTCGGAATTTTCCATGTTGCTACTAAATTGAATCTCACTGTATGGAATGTTGATACAAACATAGCATACTCCAGAACATTTTTTTCCAAAATAGAAAGGAACCGATTGTTTTGAGTTGATTTGTCAATACCACATCCCTTTAGATGAAGAAGAAGGGACTTGAACTTTGTGAAGAAGTCTTGGATGTTATCAAAGCTTCTCGGATCCAAGGAATTCAACTCTAGCTCAAGCATGTGGCCTCTCATTTAATCATGTTTTCCAAGGAGATCCTCCAATTTTGTCCAAATCTCATCTGGAGTAGTACAAGCTTCAATGTGAAACAATATATCAAGGTACATTGACATGCAGATAAGGCCATAGGCCTCATCCATGCAGTTGAGATACCTATTTTTATCGATAGTTGATGTTGGCTCAACCTCTATAGCATTTTTTATTTGGTACAAGCCTCTACATCTTAGCTGATGTATAATTTTTAGCTTCCAATTGAAATAGTTTTGTGGCATGAGAACAATTTCTAGAAAAAAACTCCATTCATTTTTACTACATCTTCCTCCTGAACCTACAAATAAAATTATTATGTGCTTTCTCATAGTAGCAAAGCTCTGATACCATGTGAATTTTCATGGAAACTTGTCACAAAGTTCCTAGATAGTAGAAAAATCACACAAATCTTGTGAGAGAGAAAACAGAAAGAGAGAGAAGCTTGAGAATTACCTAGGTAAGTGTTTAATATGTCCAACGGTAATCCTTTTCTTACCAACCATTTTAGATCAAGATATGTATGGGCCATTCAATTGGTAAGCAAGTTATATGGTGAAAAGGTTTCGAGTCATATGAAAGTTGCCTAGGTGCCTATTATTTATGAGATTGCTAAAAGAGGAAATATTTTTAATTGAACGACAATTTTATCTAATTCAATGGTAGAAGCAATTGGAAGGCTTGAGTTTAATACACTAACAGGGGATCCAGAATTATATATGTCCTCTTATTTGTTAGATGTAATCTATTCTTACCATGCATAAGTGTCATCCACTAGTATAACTAAGGTGTAACTAAATCTGAACTGAAGAGGTAAAGCACCATATTTTCTAGGTGCCCTAATTTTTAGGGGAAACCATGCATAAGTGTCATTCACTAGCACAATTGAGGTGTAACTGAATCTGAACTGAAGAAGGAAAGCACCCTATTTTGTAGTTGCCCTAATTTTTAGGGGAAAATTATCAAGAGAGAATATTCTCATCTATGGAAGCACCCTCAACATTAGACTATCAACCTTAGGGAAAGAATTACCTAGGTGAGTTTGTAATATCTCTAACAGTAATCCTTTTCTTACCAACCATTTTAGATCAAGATATGTATGGGCCATTCAATTGGTAAGCAGTTTATATGGTGAAAATGTTTTGAGTCATATGAAATTTGCCTAGGTTCCTATGATTTATGATATCACTAAAAGACGGAAGATTTTTAATTGAGAAACAATTTTATCTAATTCATTGGTAGAAGCAATTGGAAGGGTTAAGTTTAATACACTAACAAGGGCTCCAGAATTCTATATGTCCTCTTATTTTTTAGATGCAATCTATGCTTGCAATTATTGGATAGGAACGAGATGGTCTTGGTCACCTGAGTAACCACCTATTCATGTTTATTTTAAGGATTTATGGAATCATAAATATAAGCATCACTTTTCTCTCATTTGTTATTGTTTTTTGGTCCCATTCTATGAACCCATATTCTATGTTCCCTACCCAATGATATCATCAAAAGTGGCTAAAATATTGAAGGACATTCGATATTGGTACCTAGATGAGCATTCCACTTATACCAAAGTCTATGGAACTCAAACACCTCATGCACTTCCATCATATGTGCCTAATAGATTACTCATTTAGGAAATAGGATACCAAACAACTTTACATTGTTATAATTCTTTCCTAACCAAACATTAGAATAATTTGTGCCCTACTTATCTAATGTACATAGGCATGTACGGGTTGAAAAACTCTACCTGGGGAAAAATTGAAAGAGAAAAGATGAATAAATATCATTTACCATTAGAAAGGTTTCAAATTCATGACCCCTTGAACATTCTGGATGATCATAAGTCATAAATGAGAATTAATTCCCCTTGCAAGTATGAAAACAATGAGGTAAATGAATCCAAAAGGAGAGCACTTACCTTTGAATAAGTCTTGAACAAACTTCAGGCTTAAGAAAAGGAAAGGGAAAAGAAGAAAAAGGAAGAAGTTGAAATCATGGATGTTGAAAAATTGGCCCTCCAAGAGAAGAGGAAAGAGAAAGAGAAGAAATATAGAAGATTTTAAAAAATCCAAAGCTAAAGCAAAGGCTAAGAAGAAATCAAAAACATAAGAAAAAATTTTGAAGAAGGAAGAACTAGACAAGAATAAGGAATCCAATGCCAAGGTGAAGGCAGAAGTTGAAGAAGAAAGGAATAAAAAAAGCATAAGCTAAGAAATAAAAGGAAGATGAAGTAGAATGCAAGTTGAAGCAAAGTCAAAAATAAATCAAGACCTAGAAGTTGAGATACTAAAGAAGGAAGCTAAAGCTAAATCTCATGTTGAATTTGAAGCAAAAGAAGAGAAAAGAGAAGAATGGTTCAAAAAGGGATTTGAAACCAAGGAAGAAGAACAATGGAGAATTCAAGAAGAAATAGAGAAGAAGGTTGAGATTGATGTCAAGGTAAAAAAGAGAAGACAAAAGGATGAAGTATATGTTGAGGTGGTCATATTCCCTTTAACTCAACAGTAGGAATCACACCTGGAGACGAGGCCCAATTAGACTCTTCTTCATTTGGAATAGTGTGATTCTTCATATTAATGGTTCGACAATTGTTCGATGGGCATTAAGATTCTATTGGTTTTATTCACTTCGTATTTTCTATTTTTGGGACAGGTTTTATAATGATATTATAGAAGGTGATTATAAATGGGTGGATTACAAAATTAATTATGTCAACTAATATGTCTAAAGAGAACTTCTAGAATAAAATAGTATTTCTTAAAGGAACTAAAGCAACAAATAGCAAATTTATTGATACATATATCTTCTTTGGAAATAATTCTTTGAAAAGACTATATAGTAGTCACCGCACATGTATGAAATAGCTTTCTTAAAGGCTTGTCAGTTATAAAGAAGTAATTCCATATTTTCTAATTGTGATAGATAAAACCTTGAAATACATTGACATGCATATTTAAACAAGAAGATGAGAAATCGATATGGAAAACATTCATTTACAAGATAACTTGGTCACTGAATATCTTACTAGACATCGATACAAGATGATACATTGTAGAACAATCCATAATGCAAACATAGATAACAGAATTGGTTTTGAAATCAATTCCAAGTTGTAGTGGAGTTTCAATATTAACTATCAAAATAAGTCTTGAATACAATAAACAACAAAATTGATTGACTGCAAAAAGGTCCTTTATATCTGGAAAACTCGTTTATTTATACAAATTAAAACTCAAGAAAATTGCCACCTCAGTGGCTTAAAATAGGTAAATATCAGTTCGAGTCATGATGAGTCAAGCAATCTGGGGGTTTTTAAGCTTGCATGTTCGTCTACATAGTCGGTCCATTCCCTGAAGAGTCGAGTGAAACTTTCAGCGAATAGAAACTTGTGTTGGTCCATTGGAATACTTAGCTTGTGCTTGTTGTCATGGAATCAGAGGGTGTACTTCTTCATTATGTTAGTTAATCATTTCATTCGATCCATGACCTTGACCTGGAAGACAACGTATATTTTCATGTTCCCCATTTCCATAGCAACAATTTTCTATATATTTTCTTTGTACTCGTCGGCCAACTGCTGCAAATCAGATAACACCTCATCGATCACTTGAAACTCAAAAGGAGAGATTAAAATTGGCATTTGGATACTTTCCATCGACTGATTCATCTTGTCCTAGACTCGAAATCATCATTCCCATTCTTCATCAACAATGGCTTTAGGTTCATCCAAAATTTTGGCCCAATGTTTAGTTGTTGAGTTTATTTGAGCCATCCGCCCATCCGATAGCAGTTCTATATGATGGTCCTCTATGCCCTTGTCTTTCTGCACTGCTCGAATGAACTCAATTTTCTCTAAGGTTCCATCTCCCTTCCTATCCCACCAATTTATATATTTATAAGTTATCTCAAACATCAAGGAATCCTACTACATAGCTACTTCCTTCATTATCAAATATTCTTGCACCTTGATACATCTGTCATTTATTTCCAATAGGTCTACCTTAAATTTTATTTCTCCCCCAGCCTCTTGGTGGTATCGTACATGGTGCTTGAGAGAGGCTATTTCCACTCTCTCTTGCTCTAGTTCTCTTTATTCCACCACTTCCTTATCATAAGAGGCATTAGAGATAGCTAAGAATGTTGAGTAGAGTTGGCTTGCCTTAGCCTTCTTAATATCTATGATGACTTATGTTATTGTGCTCAGCACACCACTATCTAATGTGACCTTCCTTTTTCTGTGATTTCTTTTTACTATAGATCTCTTCTTTTTTTCATAAGTGAATATCTTTAAGTCATCCAGATCCTCAATTGGTTGAGGGATGGGTCAATATCCCCAAGACAATATGTTGTTTATACTCCAGGAGTATAAAAGTGCTCTGATACTAGGTCATGAGTAATCTCATTGGCGAGGAATCCCTTCCTACGTTCTTTACTATATGATTGAGCTTCTCAGTATTTGTGACATTTTCTTGGGTATTTTCCTTGTTCTCCTTCCCTACACCCTCTCCTGGCATTGATGAGTCACATGGTAAACTTTCATTGTGTTTCTCATTTTTCTCACCATCTTCTAGGGTTTTCTTGGAAGTGGTGTTGATTTCATGTTTTCCTTTTTATCCTGCTCTGTATTAGCTTCATTTATTTCATTGTCATGATTATAATTGTGTTTCAACTCACCATTTATCCCAATGCCATTGTTCTTCTTGTATTTTTTCTCACCACCCCGGTTGCTTTCACCTTCCTGGTCATCTATAACTTTTCCTTTTCCTCCTAGTGAAGACACCTTGTGATTATGCCCATAAGGTAGCCTTTGCTTTGACTCATTGTTATTTGAAGAAGTTTCACCTTCACCTTGGTGAGAGGGATCATTATTGTCTGAGTGAGAGTCATCTTTCCCTTTGCTTCCATTCTTCTCTTCATCTCCATATTTTTCCTCATTCCCACCTTTCTCACCTTCTTCATTCTTCTCCTTTGATGGGATTGATGGAGTTTCCTTGGAACTGGTGTTTGCATTGATGATGGGGACACAAAATTCTTCCCCTTTCTCTTCTTCTCCTATCAAGTTTATGATTTCACCAGTCTTCACCGTAGTAGTTGGTTTTCTTTTCTCTTCACCGTTCTTTTGCTCCTCTTCTACCTTTTCTTTCTCTAATCGCTCCAATTCTTCTTTCTTATGCCATCTCTCTGCTTCTTCTTAGATCCTCTTCATCTCATCAGCCCATCCTTTCTCTTGTTGTAGCTTCAATTCCCATTCTTGTTGTCAGGACTTCTTCTCCTGATCTCTCTTTCTTTTTTCAATAAATTCAAGCTCCCTTTGCTTCTTTTCATCTTTCCTTCTATGTTCGGCAAAAGATTCATGTTCTACCTCTTCCTACTCTTCTTTGATCCTGATACACATTATTTTCGTTACCCCTATGACCATTAATGATGTACACCTATCCTTTGTCTTTAGAAGGATCAATGGCCTTAATCCCTGAAGAAGAATGAAGACACATTTTTCCAGAAAGATAAATTATATTTTCCTTTGTGAAAAACCTTATAAAGAAGGATCATCGCACCATGCTCAACTTTGAGGGTGCGACGATCTAGGATCGACGTAGGCTGCACCACAGTTTCCCGCGAGAACATCGCAGTTTTCTCAGTATTGAGGGTGCAACGATTTCCCGTACAAAGGAAAAAGAGAACCTTCTCAGTGCTTCTAGAATAAGAAGCTTCAAGGGTGAGTTGGCCTTCGGTCGGTTTGAATCTAAGTCGCATCCCTGATCTCATGGAATCATCCTAACCTCCCCACTCTATCCTTTTCAGTTTATAAAAGGAGAGGAGTTATCATGGGGAAAGTTATCTTTGGAATGGTTAGACAATTTTTGGAACTTCAGATTAGTTACAGATATTCAGCTAATGAGATATTAGTCTAGCCAAGAGCTTGGATTAGCTTCAGATATAGCCATTTCATATGGAGTGTTTGGTCCTATGTTGGCTTTGAGCTTTTCTTTTTCAAGTTGAAATTGTGAGTGGCTTTCAAATCTACAGTCTCGGGACACGTGGAGAAGAAATGTGTGGGAAGCAAGGGACTGTTGGAAGGGACCTTACAACATCAAGGCAATGGTTGTATTCTCCTTTTCATATTCTTAATACGATAATATATTTCTTTCCCATAAAATTGTCCTTATTTTATTATATGATTCCTTAATCACATACATAGGTTTTGTTAAGTATACATTGTTTCTTTCACTTCGTTGGCTTATGTATTCTCATGGGTTCAGAATCCCATAATCCTTACAAAGGAGTGAGGATGACACTAGCGAGGACAAATGACATTTAAAAGGTATGTCATTTATCCCTTGTTAGTTAGTATGCTTGATAATTAAAACTTAGGGGAAATTTTATATTCTGTCTTGTTTTGTTCTAATTTCTTGTTGAAGTTAGAGAGATTTGTTAGTGTCAGGACTTACCGATTTGTCTGATAACAAAATTGGCGACCATGCTAGGGAACGTCCTCTTTTGGTATTTGCTTCATTTTTTGTTTTTTTCTTGCATGTTTTAGTTAATTTCATTCTCTAAGTCTTTGGGTGATCCGTATTGACTCCCTGATCCTGAAATTTCATTGAGGAACTCTGTCTTCTTTTCACTTTTTCCTCATTTTTAGTCATCGTCGCATCCTACTTTTGAAAACTAGAGCGACGACGTCGCACTGTGTATTTCCCATTTCCTGCGATGACCCTTGATAGTCTCATTGTGCTCTTTTGTAGCCTGCAACGATTCTTGTAGAAATGTTTTCGAGTGACAGTCAAATTTTTCCTCTTTTCCCAGATCTTAAATTTGGTTTTGGGGTGGATTTTTTAGTCTGGTTACAGTTTGCTTGACATCATCTTTTCTACTTTTAGCCATCTCTTCTTTTTTCTAGCTTGATTTATTTTGAAAGATTTGACCTCTTGCTTTGAATGTCTTTCAGTTACGAAGCATCTTTGTTTTTCTTTAGAATTATTTAGTGAAAGATCACTTCCTTTTCTGAACATTTTGTTTTAAAAGAAAAATTGTAGTTTGGGTTGCTTTTGTTTTGAAGGTCACTATTACTTTTCATGTATCTTTGAAATAGAATCTTTAATTTCTTTCTTTTCATTAGATTGGAGGCATTTTTGCACTTGAAGTAGAGAAATTGCATGGTTTTTGGCATTTTTTGGTCTTGAATTCTTAAAACAATTTCCCCCTCGTGGTTGAGAGAGCTAAGAATCATGTATTGGTGTATAGTCTCTTTGGCTCATTTATTGAAGATCTTGATATCAATGAGTTTAATAAAAGTTTGGGACATTGTGCATCTGGGAATGATAAATGTTTTCTCCTTATCGTAATATAGCTTTCATCGAAGTGAAATATTTTCATTCTCATTTATTTGCATTGTTTAGAGTCGGTCAAAACATCATTTAGTCCAAGCCATTTTTCTCTTGAGTAACAATAGCCTTAAAAATAAAGCGCTTATAAAAATTGATTAGACATTTTTATATTTTTTGGTAGCAAACCTACATTAGATTAGTTGTAGGGATTTGGAATAGGTGTGAAAGATAACTTTCCAAAGCTGCAAACAAACATAAAATATTGAGTTAGGGAGCAGTGAAATCCACTTATTTCATTTTGTCCTGGGAATCCCTTCTCACATAAGGGTCAATCATGAGGTCACATTAGTGCCAACAGAGTTACTAACCCTGCTTTGTTGGTCCTAGTGTAGTGATTGTGCGTATTATTGGGGGTCACTTGAGAAGAAAATCTTGTGCGGACCTTCTAGATTCAATTTTAGGCTTAGATACCCTACCTTTGCATGTATATCAAATTGTTGATTGTTTCCCCAAGCATCATTTTTGTATTTGGTAACCTTAGTGGCCTTTCTCTTTAGGTTCTTTACATGAGGTGACGATGAAGGGGAAAGTCTTTGTTGTACCTAGAATCGACATTGGCCAAAATCACTCGGGCTCCTTGGAGGGTGTACCCATGATTATGTGTGGGATCTTGCACTAATTCATAAGTCCATTAAGAAGGTCCTCATTGTAACTTTTCCACCCGCTCTATCTCAACCCTTTCATACTTTGATCCCGTGACGTTGGATTTCATCACCAACTAGTGCGTTCATTGTGAGAAAGTTTTATTTTCTTGTTTGCTTCCTAGATTTTTAGTGTGTGATGTTTGTTTTCCCTTGTAGACTGTAGGTTGGATCTGTGTTTATATGGCGTTGGTACCTGGAACAACCAATAAATGAACCCCTGCCCTGGGGGAACCTTTTGTTTTTCCTTCTTATGGAAATGTTGGTCCTCCTTACATCGCTACTTTGAGCCTTACAGGTCTCATGATTGGATTTTCGATGTGATTGTTTTCTGCTCCAGTAATCCCAAATGCAGTGAGTGCTTCAATTATAAGAACTCCCCCCCAAGAGCATCAATCTCAGGTTGATCCTTCGCCTTCTTCACTTGCAAGGTCTTCTTCCGCTTCATCTTCTTCACTGATTGAAAGCTCTAAATCTAGTAACCCGATGGATAAGAAGAAGAAGAAAAGACATATTAAGAAGAAGAAAAATCAGCAAGGGTCTAAACTTCCAACAATTTCTAGACATGTTGGAAGACAACCAGTTACTGATTATCGTGTTGGGAGTGTTGATGATCCCAAGACAACTCAAACACGTAATCCCAAGTACCCTTGCAGGCTTTGTAAGGGTATCCATCTTCTTAAGAATTTCCCTGGTCTATACAAGGTTATAAAATCATGGTCTACACACCCCCATCAACCCATGTCATTGGCCTCTGAACAACATGTTGATAACCTCCCATCAACTATTCAAAATATAGTTGGGGAGAAGAAAAGTAGAGTCAAGTTCCTGTGTAGGATATGCGGAGGGAGTCATCAAACACACCTTTTCCCTCGTATGGACGAAGCCTCAAAATTACTGGAAGACATGACTATTTCCCAGCCTCAACTTCCGATTGCTTACCATAAGCTTTCTCTCAACCCACTTGTATTTGATGGGATGATCAATTTGGTCCCTTCATTGGTTAGTATGGTTGATAATGTGGTTAATATGGTCACGTACTTAGTTGAACCAATTGACAAAGTGGTCGATCTGACCCCATCCTCGATCGAACCCACTCTCTCGTTAGAGAGTGAAACCCAAGCAGTCGATCTATTTCCATCTTTCGACCCCATTCTCCCCTTGGAAAATGAAACCCAAGTGGTCGATCTAATCCCTTCATTGGTCAATCCTACTCTCCCGCTATAGAGTAAACCTGATACTTCTCACATTTTTCTCGCTGATACATAATCTACCCTGTTGGGGGGAATTCCTCTTTCTCCCATGGAACCCCCTCCAAGTAATGAGGCCATCCTTTTTTATTGAGGTGCGCTAACTAGACCTCGTCTTCCCTCTCACATTCATTTCAATATTACCATAAAAAAAAATTGGATGGGACGTTCCTCAGACAATGATAGACGAAGGCGCGTACATTAGTATTTTGTCCTATATTTCTTGGAAAGCTTTAGGATATCCTTAGCTTGTGTCAGTTACCCAAAATCAATTAGATTTTAATAGAAGAACTAATCAACCTTTAGGGACCCTTCCTTAGTTTCCCATAACTTTGCGAGGGAAAACTATCTTTATTGATGTCATGGTAGTCCAAGACCCCTTGGATTTCTATTTACTCCTTGGGCGAGATTATGTCTATGCCATGAAAGCTATTGTGTGCACTCTTTTTCGTGTGATATATTTCTCTCACGATGGAAGAATTGTGACTATCTATCAGCTTTTGTTTGTTGGCCCTGACTTGACCATCAACTCAATGACCTCTCTAGATGGTTTATATATGCATACGGTATCACCCCTGCCACGAGTCAATTATGTTGCGTTGTCTCCCATGCCTTTATATTTTGATAAAGATGAGCCTCTCATTCTAAGCTTGGTCTCTTATGACTTAGATCCGGTAGTTGACATGGTGATCTCTTCGATAGGGTCTTTAGAGCTTGATCTCCTTCCCCCGTCGTGACCCTCAACATGGTGTCCTTCCAAAGCATTGTTCTTCCATCTAGTGAAGATCTCTTGGAATCCATGACTGAGTTTTTTCCCTTGACATGGTGTCCTTCCAGAGCGTTGTCCTCTTGAAATCCATGATCAAGAAGAGAGTCTTGAGCATGGTTTTTTGATTTCAAGCTCATTAAAAAATGAAACCATCTTTGAGCATGGTTTTTTTATTTCAAGCTCATTAAAAAATGAAACCAGCTTTGAGCATGGTTTTCTAATTTCAAGCTCGTTAAAAAATGAAACTAGCTACGAGGATAGTTTTTGCGTCTATGTGACAACCCCGTTAAAAAATGAAAGAAACGTTATGAGCATAGTTCTTGTTTTTGTGTCAAACTCGATAAAAAATGAAACAGATCTTACAATGATAGTTTTTGCGTCTATGTGACAACCTCATTAAAAAATGAAGTAGAGGTCTAGGGATTGAACCTAGAGTCTCGAGCATAGTTTTTTCTTCTTTGTGGAAAGCTCATTAAAAAATGAAATAGATTTCCCCCCTCTTCGATTGAGTCAAGTACTTCATTATGTATATTATTTGAAGCTTCATTTCATCCTCCTGTGTTGTTGGATGAAATGAATCTTGGGGGGAAATGCTTACAGTCATTGGACTTCATATTGAAGTTAAGTCACTAGCTTCTTAAGTTGGGGGGAAAGTACCAACCATCCCTGGATAATTCATTAGGAAGTCACAAGCATAGTTTTATTTGGTTCAATCTTGTGTAAAAATGAAAACACATACCTCAAGCATAGTTTCCTCTGGTTCAATCTTGTGTAAAAATGAAACCAGGTCCAAGCATAGTTTTGTTTAGTTTTT
This sequence comes from Picea sitchensis, assembly GCA_010110895.2. Classification (NCBI taxonomy): domain Eukaryota; kingdom Viridiplantae; phylum Streptophyta; class Pinopsida; order Pinales; family Pinaceae; genus Picea; species Picea sitchensis. Next base: position 18,083 of record SNQJ01S0008895.1, on the reverse strand, counting down.
AAGCTTGTGTAAAATCAAATCTATTCCAAGCTAAGTTTTGTTTTGTTTTAAGCTTGCGTAAAAATGAAAACAATCTTGAGCTTAATCTTTGTTCTTTGTCATGTTCGTAAATATCTGAGAATCTAACCAAGTAAACTTTTATCACTTTTTTGAACTCGTAAAGGCTATACAAAAAAGGAACCCCCTGGAGTTCTCTTTAAGCTCTTTTCAGACTCTCTAAACATGAAAATATTGTTGAGCGACCTTGTTATTTTCACGCTCATAAAAGTATTTGAAGAAAACGTCTGATGAGCGGTAGATTATCTCTTTTTCGGTCTCGTTAGACTAATTTACGAAAAAGGACAAGTTCGAGTTTTCTTTGAGTGTTTTTCAGATTCTCTAAACATGAAAAACCCCTAAGTTTTCTTTCTTTGGACTCGTAAAACAAGCATCTTAAGACCCATATGGGACCGAACCACTCCTTCCTAGGGTTCATTAAACATACTAAGAAGGACTCATCTAAAGGATGAGCTTACAAATTCAAGCATATGTTATCCTCCTCAATCTTGTGTAAAAATAAAGAGGTACTCTCCAAAAATGGTGGGGGAGGAAATGGAAAAGAAATGTATCTAAACATGTATTCTATGGAAGATTCACCTTTGAACATGACACCCTTTCACTCGCTTTGTGTCTAGGTTGGAAAATCCACTTGTCTCTGGGTCATACTCCTTTATAAGATTACCCATCGGTCTATGATCCCTATTGTTGAGTCAGTGTTTCCAAGACAGTTGTTGTGTCATCAATGTGTTCAAAGAGAAGTTCAACCCGGAAATCCTTCTATTTCATCGGCCATTTCCATAGTCCTTAAGCCTTCTATTGCATCGACCATCCCTGAGTCAGTCCTGAGTCACTTGTTACTTTGATCTACATCAAATCTTGTTACATGTTTCTTGTCATTGATGGGGGATAAATTAAGGCCCTCTTGTGATGAGTCTTTTCCTGTCGACTTCAACTCATTATCCAGGAATTAGACTTAGAAACTAATTGGTACCTTGGAACTTGCATGCCTCAATGGTAGGTTTCCTCGCTTTCAATAGTGGGTTTTCATTATTGACCCCTGATTGAAATATTTCACTGAGTGTTCGACCTCATCTCATTGATTCACATTCATTGGATTGTACTAGTGTACCTTGGGAGTCATTGACATTAATGGTGATTTCCCTCACACTTGTTAGCAATATTCAATAATGATCGATAATCAAGTGGTTTCTACCATGTTCGACTTCAGCACATGTATTCACATGGCTAGATTCATACTATAGAGTTGTGGAGATGAAGACCCTGGATATTTTCTAACAGATTCAGGTTGCATTGGAGTATATTCAGATTGTATTGTTGCATAGATCCACAGTGTCTGTCTCGTGGATATGTTCAAATTTGAATCTTTGACACATAGATCCACAGTGTATTTTTGGTGGCTATGTTCATATTTGAGTCATATTGGCATGCATCCACAGTGTATGTTTGGTGGCCATGACCTGTCTTACTTGACATGGATCTTTGCATGTTGACATTTATGCTTTGATTCATTTGTATTCTAAGTATGGGAATGCCTACCTCAGGGATGATATATTATTGTACTGTATTTCCTTGTTTGTTGGCAGGTTTTTGACCGACATGTTCCTTGTTCCCAACACACACTCGACAAAGTATTTCAGGTATCACTTTGTTCTAAATTCATACTTTGGGGGGCATTGTGTTACACATTATTTTCGTCACCCCTATGATCGTTAAGTATGTACACCTATCCTTTGTCTTTAGAAGGATCAATGGCCTTAATCCATGAAGAATAATGAAGACACGTTTTTCCATAAACATAAATTATCTTTTCCTTTGTGAAAAAACTTATAAAGAAGGATCGTTGCACCATGCTCAGCTTTGAGGGTGTGGCGATCTACTATCGACACAGGCTGCACCACAGTTTCATGCGATGACATCATAGTTTTCTCAGTATTGAGGGTGTGACAATTTCTCTTACAAAGGAAAAAGAGAAGCTTCTCGATGTTTCTATAATAAGAAGCTTCGAGGGTGAGTTGGCCTCTGATCAGTTTGGATCTAAGTCGCATCCCTGATCTCATGGGATCATCCTAACATCCTCGCCCTATCCTTTTCAGTTTATAAAAGGAGAGGAGTTCTCATGGGGAAAGTTAGACTTGGAATGGTTAGAGAATTTTTCTTAACTTCAGATTAGTTACAAAGATTCAGCTAATAAGGTATTAGTCTAGCCAAGATCTTGGATTAGCTTCAGTTATAGCTAGTTCATATGGAGTGTTTGGGCCTATGTTGGCTTTGAGCTTTGCTTTGTCAAATTGAAATTGTGAGTGGCTTTCAAATATACAATCTCATGATCCGTGGAGCAGAAGTGTGTGGGAAGAAAGGGATTGTTGGAAGGGACCCTACAACATCAAAGCAATGGTTGTATTCTCCTTTTCATATTCTTAATACAGTAATATATTTCTTTCCCATAAAATTGTCCTTATTTTAGTGTATGATTCCTTGATCACATACATAGGTTTTATTAAGTATACATTGTTACTTTCACTTTGTTGGCTTATGTATTCTCATAGGTTCAGCATCCCATAAGCCTTGCAACGGAGCGAGGATGAAACTAGCGAGGACAAACGACATTTAAAAGGTATGTCATTTATCCCTTGTTAGTTAGTATGCCTGATAATTAAAAATTAGGGGAAGTTTTATATTTTGTCTTGTTTTGTTCTAATTTCTTGTTGAAGTTAGGGAGATCTGTTAGTGTCAGCACTTACCAATTTGTCTAATAAAATATCCTTCTATCTTCATCTTTCTCCTTTAATATCCTTTCTTTTTCTGCTTGCAGGGCTTGCTTCTCCTTTTTTGTTATGGGGTCTTCCTCTCCCCCTTGTTTATCTTTCCTAGATCCTTTGTTGGAGGAGATTTTGGCCTTCACCATTTTGATATGTTCCTCTATGTTGATCCTCAAATGTGTTAATTCATTTGCAAACTCTCTCTTGTATATCATTTTCCATACTTATAATTTTTCATGTTTATCGCGAGTTCACAACACATATTTTCTTAGTCCAAATTTCTGCGACCTCCAAAACATACCATCGCATTCCTCCACCATCATTTTTCACCCATACTTAGTTTATTTCTTAAATGTATCATCACAAGTCTAATTCATTCATCGGATTCACTTAACTATCATTGTGGCCTCTCCATCCAACCTATTTTTCATACTTAGTCTATTTCTCATACTTCATTACCTCTGTGATATATCAACACTAAGCCGATTTTCAATATGCACCTTCGGTTGCGGTAATATCATGATTCTTCAATACATTTTCCATCCCTGACTCTACCAACCTAATTCACTTTTCATACTTAGTCAAATTCTTTATTTTTCACCATGGGTCCGCAATGATCTTATTATCGCTCCACATACCCCCGATCTCAATTGATCTAATCCATTCTCATACTTAGTCTCTTTTTCAAAATCACACCACGAGTTCGTGGAGATACGATGATTGCATATATTCTCTACACTCTCTTGATTCTTCTTCTTCTGTTGTTTGTTTCCCCGTGGTAATATATGCCCTATATTATCACATTCTCCAATGAACATTAAATGAAAATATCATGGAGATAAAAAATGGGTTAAGTATTAAAAGTTCATTATTAATGGAAATATTCTCGAGACAGTCCTCAATTATTTTAAATTTAATTCATATTAACAATACTTCAAACTACGAGTCTCGACGTATTTTATGACTAAAAGGGTATTACTTTGGTAATAAAGTATTGAAAAGAGTTGAACACTAATTCCCCAACTTCATAAAATATGATAACAAAAATAAAAGAACACTTATGTGGAGACATCATCAACTCATTTCGACAGGAATATCATAGATTCCAGTGGTCAAGATCATACTGGTATTATTTTTCATTACCGCCTCTAGAGAGGAATGAAAACCAAATTTGGACGTCAAGACTTGCTCAAGCAGGTTGTCTTCAAGAAGTCTTTGATTTTAAAGAATTGATTTCATGGTGCATAGACAAGTTCAATAAGAACCAAAGAATAATTCATCTTCATGGAGAGTCCCCAATTTCTTTATCTCCTTCGGTCTTCAAAAGAATGCTCAGAGTTCCAGAGCCATCAATGACTTTTAAAGGGGATGAAGAAAAATATTTTATGAGAACAAAAAATGGTGGATTAGAGATTTTGCAAGAGTATCTTGAAGACCCGGCAATGGTTCCAGAAGATATATCAACTATACATGTTAGTTCATTGAAAAACCCTTATCGATAAATGGCATGGATATTTTCCAGAGTAGCTAGACAAAAATCTATGGATACCATTCATCGCTTGGCCCTGTATATCCTGTATTTTTCTATCCATGAAAAATAAGTGTTCGATCATTGGGAAAAGATAATCTCTAATGAATTAGATTTTCATTTATCAAACTTCAGAAAGAATAAGAAATTTTACATGTCCTCATACCTAATATTTTCCATTACTTATTGTCATGTTTTCAAAGGACCGCATTTAGCCAAACAAGTCAATTGTAAAATTGATCCAGTTCAAATTTGGTACCATGTCGTATGGAAGTAGAATTCTATGTACTATTTTTATGAAGTACACAATTCATTTATTTCTTCTTTTAAGAGATTAATTTTTGGACCAAATACATCAAGACTATCCCTGGAAGCGGCATCATTTCTGGATAAAAGAGAAAGTTTTGAAGCAATGGAGCATTTTAGTATCATCGAGATTTATTGTTCCCGAAAAAGACCCACATATCTCCCATATTTTGTGTCTTATAAGATGTTTGTAGTACAAGTATGCAAACATTATAGATTTTGGGCGCATTTCTTTCATGAAAACAGAAAAAGGCAATTTATCGCTTTGCCTTAGAAAATTGGACAAATATAATTGAAAAGCACTACAAATATCAATGAATTTTTAGTTCAATTTGATCAGTTTAATTTAAAGGTAGCAGATAAAGTCAAAGGGTTTGACCCTAACCATTTATTCATGAAACACATGATTTATGTGGGATACAATGTCACATTTTCTAATACATTCTTATTCATAAAACAGGAAGGAA
>SNQJ01S0008894.1:189721-200882 GCA_010110895.2 Picea sitchensis | reverse complement strand
TGAAATATAAATGTGTTTGCCATAATGACTGGGATTGTGGCTCCCACAGACTACAAATCAAAGATATACAAGAATAAAGCTCGTAGAAAGAAGAAAGTCGACGATAGAAAACAACAAGACCTGGCAAGAAGAAAGAGAAAATTGTCAGTCCTCGGTTAAAGTTTTGTATTTAAAGAGATAGAATAACTAGATGAAGACATCAACAAAGATTGAAGAATGTGATCAATATCAACTTACTATGATGGTGTCCCATGCCTTGTCATTTGCTCACTGATGTCCTTTTATGGCTTTCCTCACCGGTTATGGGAACCGTGTGAAGTGTCCTCTTCCCTTCATTGGCAATCTTGTCGACAACCTTTTTGAACCACTCTTTGGTGTAGCTCCTCATGGGCACCACGTTGATTTCATGCCAGATTTTTATATTGAAGAATTCACTTTCCAAGTCCCTTAGATCAATAGAGAGGTTGTGCAATTCTTCTTGGATATCTTGGTTTTTAATCAAATAACCGACTAGCCAGTTTTTCACGTCATCTTCACCATATTCAAGACTGCCATAGCATTTTTCAAATGACAACCTTTTATAGATCTAAACTTGATCATCAAATGCTTTCTTGGTTAAAAACAACAAGTTGAATATCAATTTCGGGTCTTGGAATTCATTGGTGCTGCCAGCTAGATCTATCTTAGTTAGCTTCCTGAATAGTTTGTCTCTTCTAGATATGGCCTGGCTACATGCTTGAACGATACCATTTAGGTTTTTTACCTTTTCTTTCCAACATGCATTTAGTTGGTCTATTTGATCTGGGGAAGGGAGATCCTCCTCTCTTCTTTTGATTTCTGTCATACTAGTAACTTTAACACCAAATGGTACAACTGCATCGAGGTAGAAATCTTGCTCGTTCTTGAGATCTGCTTGCAGATACTTATGAAAAGCATGCACTCTTGTTCCAAAAGTGACCATACTCTTTCACATCTCCCAAGATTTTGTTGTTAATTCCATTCTTCTCTTTATATTCTTTTCCACACAACCTTAGGCTGATGTGAGAAGGCTTGTTGATCCTTTTAACTTTGTTGCAGGTGCGGTGGGCCCGATCATTGCCAAAGGAGTAGCAAACAGTGGAAGAGGCATTAGAGCTCCCTCCAATTATTTGATTCGCTCCTTTAACCTGACTTTCTCCGCTTCAAGGTTGCTAATAGAGTTGTCTAGAGCATCTCCAGTTGCTCGGTGTATCTGGAAGATCTGGGAAGGATGCATGTTCCGTAGGTTCATCTCTAGATGATATTTCCCTTTCTTATTCTTTACATCTCTCTTTTCGATAACCAATTTTTGGATTTGCTGTAAAAAACAACGCTCTGAAATGCAAAAGACTCTTCTTCATCCAAGGTATCGTTATTTCCATCTCAGGATTATGCGGAGCAGTGCTCTCTAGTTGGTCGTCGTCAGGGAAAATTTTGTCTATGTCAATTTCTAGTTCCATATCTTTGAGGGAGAGATCGTGGATATCAATTTATTCCCTTCGTCCCTCCTATTCTTGCACTATTGTTTTTCATTTTTTGCTCGTGGAAAGTTTGTGATAACTTTCAATTTTGTTGGAGGGAGGGTTCTTATCTCCTCCTCCGCCTGAAGAACTGTGTGTGAATTTCTTGCTTGGGTAGGCCGTTGGAGTGTTGCTTTGAGATGTTGTAGTCTTGGGTATGGCGGTTGGGGATTGGGCACTTTTCTCACCCGGGCCTTTTCGTTTATGCTTGTACGAATCATTGGTGCTGAGTATTGTCTCGAGGTTTTTGGTGTCATGAGCCAGACTTCTCGAGGCGTTATCTTTGGCTTCATTGAGGATAATGTCCATGAAAGAACCGTTGAAACCAACATCCAATAGGTGTTATACAAAAATACCATCAGGGTCAAACCCTTTTACTTTTTCAACACATTTCAAATTGAAGTTGTGGAAGTGGCCCCCGAAACCGTCAACCTTGTTCATATTCCTGACTATGAAATCCCCGACTTTCCAAGGCAGAGGAATGAATTGAATTTTTCTCTTTTCATGGAAAAAATGCAACCAGTAGGTGTACTGCCTTGCTATTTCGGCAAAAAACATTGTACCAGATATGTGACATGGAAGGAAGCAAGGATTTAATTTGGACCCAAAAATCCTTATAACATTATAGTTCTCCATTTCTTCTAGTGTGCCCTTCCTATCCAGGAACTTGTTCCCCTGGTAAGACAACCGAGGAAAATACTTTCCAAATATCAATCCTTTAAAAATTGAAACAAAATCATTAAAGACATCATAAAAATGTTGGGAGGCATCGTGTCTCCATAATATCTAGTACCAGAAGGTTACTGGGTCAAATTCCCAGTTTACCTTCTTACACATAGATAATCTAGGGAATGGACAACAATGCTCCACTACGAAAATTAAATAAGATGACATAAATAATTTTTCTGCCTTGTGTATTGCAATAATTGGGAAGAGATTTCAATGGAAATCAACTTGCCCCAATGGAGGATGGCTTTTTCCTTCACCGTAAAATATAAAATATACAAAATTATCCGAGGGATGCTAGATGTACTTTCTTGTCCCGTTATCCTCGTGAAAAGCCATGTAATTTCCCAGAAAGGGTTTTTAAATGCACTAACATGTAATCTGGTCATGTCCCTGGGACCGACCGCTGGGTTCTCTAAGAACTTCGACAAGAGGTCAAATTCATTATCAGGTTTCTTTAAGAACTCTATGCAATTCTCGCCCTGGAAAGTAGGCGTTGGGTCGAGAAGTCTTAACACATTTCAAAATACTTGAGGCGATAGGGAGACTCGAGAATGGTCCCGCAACTGGATAATCTGTTGGTTCGAAATATAATTTTCGACGTAGCAAGTGACCAACTTCTTACAGTCAAAAAATTCGAGGACACAACCTGCTCGTGCAATTCCAGATGTCCAGATAACTTCCTTCTGGGTAGAAGGGGACAAGTAGTAGTCATAAGCTTTAGACCACTGAAAACTTTGGTCCTCGTGCCCGAAAATATTCAGGGTATCTCCATAGAAATGTTGTCGAGCTACATCCATAAGGTGATGAGAACGTTCCTTTGCTCCTGATAATATTTAAAATGAACGTTGGAGCATGATAATATAATCTCCCATAAATATTGGTTTAATGTGTTTTAATGGGAGATGTAATCGACCTTTTCGCCTATTAATGCCAATCTGTTCGATGTGTCTGGTGATTTGTCACTAATAAAGGCATAATTAATGTGCATTGGGAAGCATGCGAAGGTGGTGGGGATGGACAGGAGTGAAAACTGCTTCGAAACTTTTGTGAACCTAGGAGTCTAGGAACCCGCAAATCTGTGACAACAGGAGATGAAGAATCAACTAAGTATGGAAAGGTGGGGTATAATGCCTTAAAAAAACTAAAGTAATTAACAATTTTTTCGAGCTCAAGATCCACACAAAAAAAAATCAGATGCCATATTATTGACCTCTGCCAATTTGATAATAGGGAGGTTTAGTTGATGGATCCAAATATCGATCACTTCAGGTGACTAGGTTGCATGTGGGGTGCCTGTGAGAAAAGCTAATGTTTTGATGAAGATTTGTTTGTATTGCTAAATGTGATAGTATTTAGAATGAACAATGGAGAATGGTAATATAATCTTCCGTAAATCTTGGTTTAATGCATTTTAATGAGAGATGTCCTTGAGATTTTCACTCATTAATGTCAATCTTTTTGAACCTGTGTGGTGAATTGTCACTAATAAAAGCGTAATCAATWTGCATTGGGAAAGTGTGCGAAGGTGGCARGGAAATCGACTAAGTATGAAAAGGCRGGGCAGTCAGATGGACTGAGACAGACTAATCRTAGGTAGAGCAAAGCTTGCGACTTCGAGGAGTCTGAGATCGAATCGTAGATAACAAAAGTTTTGGGTGCAAGATGTATATCACGGAACAGGGGGCATGAGAGTTCGATAGTGCCTATCCGAAAACTGTTGGCCATAAACATTAACTATGGGAAAATCATTGTCAACTATGTAATATACCTGGAGCTCGATAAAATAAGTTTCAAGTTAAAAGCTAATTTGTTTATATTTACTTAAACATTGTTCATATTATTTTATTTTATTAGTATTTTTTGTGGCCCAAATGCAAACCATGTTCAAATTTGAAGGGTGGATTAACATTTTCATATGCAAGCATATTCTCAAATATGCCAAGTTGTAATATATGCACAATACTAAAGAGGGGCATCATGTCAACACCTTTGTAGATGACAGTGGGCTAGCACAATATTGCATTCTTGCTACGATGATGCCTTAAAAAAACTAAAATAACTAACAATTTTTTGCCAATTCAAGATTGACACAAAAAAATTCATCAGATTCCATAATATTCTCTCATTAATGCATTTTAATGGGAGATGTCCGCGAGCTTTTCGCTTATTAATGGCAATATTTTTGAACATCTGTGGTGAGTTGTCACTAGTAAAAGCATATTTAATGTGCATTGGGAAGGGGCGAAGGTGGCGGGGATGGAGGGGAGTGAAAAATGCTTTGAAACTTTTGTGAACCTGGGAGTTCGTGAACCCGTGAAACTTTGAAGAATCGATTAAGTATGGAAAGGCGGGGCGATCAGATAGAGTCATCATAGGTAGAGTGAGGCTTATGAATTCGAGTAGTCTGGGGTCGAATTGTAGATCACCCAAGTTTTGGGTGCAAGATGTATACTTCGAACATGGGGCATGAGAGTTCGATAACGCCTACCCAGGAACCCACGACCATAAAATTGGCTAAGGAAACGAACAACGGTCAGTTGGACTCGTGATGTGAAGATATAGATGGATATAGAATTTCTTAGTCCACCACCCGGGAACCCGTGAGCATAGAAATGTGACTAATTATAGAAGAGGAAAATGAAAGGGAGCAAAGAACTTTATGCCTCACACAACAACACTTGGTCTGATAATTATCAAGCGATAGAAACACATCAACTACGGGAAAAACATTCTCAGCCATGAAATAGTGTTAGAGCTCAACAAACCCTGGTTCAAGTCCAAAGAGATGTTGTTTATATATATTTCAACAAGCTCGTAGGTAGAGTGAGGCTTGCAAATTCGAGGAGTCTGGGGTTGAATTGTAGATCACTGAAGTTTTGGCTACAAGATGTATACCCTGAACACAGGGCATGAGAGTTCGATAGGGCCTAGCTGGGACCCCATGGCCATAAAATTGGCTAAGTATGGAAACGAACAATGGTCAGTCGGACTCGTGATGTGAAGATATAGATGGATATAGAATTTCTCACTCCACAACCCCGGGAACCCGCGAGCATAGATATGCGACTAAGTATAGAACCAAAAACGGATAATAGAAGGGAAGGAGAAAAAGGAAAAATGGGCAAGAATAGTAGAGGAAGAAGAAAGGGAGCAAAGAACTTTATGCATCACACAACAACACTTGGTCTTAAGTATGGAAAGGCATGGTGGTCAGACGGAGTTATCGTAGGTAGAGTGAGGCTTGCGAGTTCGAGGAGTCTGGGTTCGAATTGTAGATCACCGAAGTTTTGGGTGCAAGATGTATACCCGAACACGGGGCATGAGAGTTCGATAGCGCCTACGCGAGAACCTGCGGCCATAAAATTGGCTAAGTATGGAAACGAACGGTGGTCTGTCAGACCCGTGATGTGAAGATATAGATGGACATAGAATATCTCACTTCGACACTCCGGGAACCCATGAGCATAGATATGCGACTAAGTATAGAACCAAAAACGAATAATAGAGGGAAAAAAGAAAAGGGAAGAACAAGTAAGTATAAAAGAGGAAAAAGAAAGGGAGAAAAGAACTGTATGCCTCACACAACAACACTTATTCTAATAATTATCAAGCGATAGAAACACATCAACTATGGGAAAAACATTCTCAGCCATGGAATATAGCTGGACCTCAACAGACCCTGGTTCAAGATAAAAGAGATGTTGTTTATATCTATCTCAACAAGCAACAAACAAAATATATGACTTGGTATTCTTATATGCAAGCATTCAGATGGAGTCATCATAGGTAGAGTGAGGCTTGGGAGTTCGAGGAGTCCAGGGCCAAATTGTAGATCACAAATTTTTTGGGTGCAAGATGTATACCCCAAACATGAGGCATGAGAGTTCGATGGCGCCTACGAGGGAACCTGCGGCCATAAAATTGGCTAAGTATGGAAACAAACGACGGTTGGTCGGACTCGTGATGTGAAGATATAGATGGATATAGAATTTCTCACTCCGCCACCCCGAGAACCCGCAAGCATAGATATGCGACTAAGTATTGAACCCGAAAGAGATAATAGAGGGGAAGAAGAAAAGGGAAAAATGGGTAAGTATAGAAGAGGAAAAAGAAAGGGAGCAAAGAATTGTATGTCTCACACAACAACACTTGGTCTGATAATTATCAAGCGATAGAAACACATCAACTATGGGAAAAACATTCTCAACCATGAAATATAGTTGGAGCTCAACAAACCCTGGTTCAAGTTAACAGAGATGTTGTTTATATCTATTTCAACAAGCAATAGACAAAATATATGACTTGGCATTCTTACATGCAAGCATATTCTAAAATAAGACACGCTTCAATATATGCACAAATTGGACAATGTATGCAGATCAAAGTTTTGTAACCATACCTCTTAGTCTCTGAACCTTGTACTATGATAGAGGTTTCACTTCTACTTGTTAATAGTTCTTACGAACTAAAAAACATGTGGTGTAAACGACATAAACATATTTACCATGGCATAGCAGAATAAATAACTATGGATATTTGTTTCGTAAACATAGCAAGAGCGTAATCTATGAATCCTTACCTTCGGCATTGGCAATGTGCTGATGTTTGTGACTTCACTACTCATGCCCATGTCACTTCTGAAACAGTGGCTATGAACATGTGTATATTGTTCATACTCGATATGGACATGCATTAGGCATACACATTGTATTTGTTGTGGCACCACTGTAGCCATACCTTTTGGAAGATTGTACTCCAACTTTCTCAGTTGTGGCACATAAGGCTCCATCCTCGTGTTCAATTAGTCTATTATTTTTTCAATGTAGCAATACAAAGAATACAATGGACACGAAGGCAAGTTGCTATGTAGGAACACATGAAAAAAAGATGGAGTCAAATTTATTTATTTCAAGGTAGCGGCACAGAAAATACAATTGACATGAAGATAAGTTAATATACAGGAAGATATGCACTATCTAAGGAAAAAAACCAGAAGAGTTGCAAACCAGTGGAATAAATATAGACAGAGTAAATGAAAAACAATTGGATATGGAATACGGGTAGAAGTATGCACCTTTGTATGTATTCTTCTACATTTATGGTTAAGAGTTATTTGCCTTGTCTAGTTTTCCTATTTGTTTCAATGAAGGAAAGTACAAAAAAAATGAATATGAACATAAGTTGATATGTAAGGAAAAAACAAGGAATATGTACATACAGTAAATAAACTAGAATAAAAGGAATAGAGTAACATATAGTGTTAGAAGAATGTATTGGTTTTTTTTTTCTTCATCCATGTATGTGTATATATAAAAATTTGTGTAAAGATTTTTTGTTTCCAAAATCAGTTATATACCAGGAAAAACTAAGAAGTTGGATAACTTGGTTTTGTGCAACAAGCTAGACATATATGCTTTGAGACATAGAAATATGATTTTGCAATATGTTTGATGTATATTTCATAATTCAAGTGCAATACCAATTGTATAGTGATCAGACCAATATGTGTCTAAGATAAAGACGTTGTATTGAGAAATGGGCACATTCGACCATACATGGTTAATAAGTGCATTTTGTACATGGTTTATCTTATCCAAAAGAAAGCGGAGACTGTATTTGCACATGTGGTTTTCCAATTCTTTTCTTCTGGCATTATTTTGTAGCATGTCAATATTGAAGTCTCCTACAATGACAATGGTTTCGCTCAGATGAAAATGCTCTAATGCATTGGAAAGAACATTTAGTATGTTGGAGAATGTTGCATGTGGAGCAGCATAGAGATTCAGTATTGCAATTTCTGATCCATGCAAAATTACTTTTGTGAGCACCATCTCAACATTGTTTTCTTCGAAATGCATATGCTCCAAAATTGTTACATATTTTTTCACTAATATCATCACCCCATGTGTAATGTAACTCGATATGCAATTGTGATTTGGAAATTGCTTGTTTTGCATGCATAATGTCATGTATGTTTCTTGCAAACACAGAATATTGGATTGCATTGTGTCATACTCATTGAGTATATCATCCATATGTGCATGTAGGTTGTGTGTGTTAAGTGAGAGAATTAATACATATGAGTTTGTTTGTATGGATTGGTAATCATACTGTAGATGCCACTTTGTGCTAGTCCTAAGGTGTTGCATCTCAATATCAACTTTGTGTTTGACTTTGAAGTAATCTTTTGTAAGAGAACTTAGTAAATACAGGGAGTCTATACTTCTGACACATGACAATGTTGTGTATACAAGTCCATGTATTCGAATTCCAACAGGGTCAAATGCAACACTATCAAGTGTCAGTCCTTGCAATTTGTGGACTGTACGTGCACATGCAAGTTTAATTGGAAACTATTTTCGAATCTTAAGTCAACTTGTCTTTGTCGATGTCGATACTGGTTTTGATATTCATAAGATAAGTGTCCATTCGCATGCAGTGTTTGAATTACATAAATAAGTTAACTTGTTTGCTTGTCGGTGGCCTATATGTGGCTCATGGAACTTAATCCAGAGGACATCAACTTTTTCTGTTTTGGTATTGCCTTTGAGTATTCCATCTCTACCATTTACCAAGCCATCCTGTGAATCATAGTTGCAGGCATATATTTCAACCAACATATCCGATTTCAAGACAAGTTGCAAAGGTAAAGTGGTTGTATGTTCATGACGTGGTACATTTCCATGGTTGTCTTCTTCGAGGTCAATTGAATCAATGATAATATCATCGCCAAACATGAGCGATAACATGTACCTGTTATGCATTGCAACATCCCTATTCATGTAGAATAGGTAAGGGAAGGTTGGATCTATTGGTGCAGGTCGCATGCACCTTGAATTAATATATGTTAAGTCATCATGTGTTTGGTTGTTTGTCTGCATTCTATTCAGAATTGCAATAAATGTTTCATCTGTCTGACACATTGTAGTATGTAATTCAAAGCATTTTATATTGTCTTTCCAGAAGTCATGCGTCAATGTTTTCATATTGACTGTAGGTTGTTCAAATATCAAAGAATCTTGGATGGGTTGCGCCTGGTAAAGATCCTCACATAATATCATGTCAATGTTTCCAAAGTATTTGGTGTGCACATGTTTTATGTTTCTTAGTCAGTTGTCAATGGACTACAAGAAACGACTTCCAATAAAAGATGCTTCATCTATGAAGACAAGTTGCAGTTCGTCATAAAGCTTAGACAAGGTATCTAACATTTCCTTGCTGAGTGGAAGAAACCGTGACTTGTTAAAAGGCACAAAAAATGCAGAGTGGACTGTTGTTCCACCTGCATTATATGCAACTTTTCATGTGTATCCAACTATTAGCCCCTTTGGTTTCATAGGATCAGAGGAATTGTTTGCATCATAGATTTGTATAAGCATTTGGAATAGTGATTTCGCTATGAATGTGTTGCCTGTTCTTGCCCCGCCTGTAAGGAACAAGTGCACAAGAGTGTGCATGTTCAAGCATTTTTTAATTGCAATGTCCTTTAGAATTGCTTGTTTCTCTCGATTCAACAGACGTCTGACTCTGTGGTATTCGTTATTTTCAATAAGGAAAGGATGTTTTGTGACTTGAAAGCCTATATTGATATATTTTTCAATGTCGGTTGCTCGAGGACGAGGTAAATCTACTTGCAAGCCATAGGACTCGCAGAGAGTTCTAGTTCTTTTCGGTTTGTGAATGTCTCATCAACATTGTCAGGGTTTTCTAGTTCATGAACTGCACTTTCTAGATCACCCCATGTTGGATTAACATTGTACATAAATCTAGATTCATTGGTTTGTATGGTAGTCTCATAAGCAATATAAACAAATTCCCATGTAGGGAAGTTATGTTTTAATGTGTTTTCATTTTGATCAAACATAACATATAACAATAGTTTTCATAGTTAGTATGTTTGTTGTATTTGACAAATCGTATTACAGAGGGTTTTTTTCTTTTTGATATGGGTGCACCATTTTTTTTGTAATGCGATACGAACTCTGCTAAGCAGATATTCATAATAGGAGATGTACGCTGGAGGTAATAATTAACAATAGAGCGACATAGTACGTCCTCTGAATTGTGAGTCTCTTGTTCTAGCAAAGATGGTGGTTTAAGCACAAATGTCTGTTTCTCAAGTGGAGATGTGTTTATGAAGACACATTCCCTTGAACTACAGTTGAGGGGTAGGGAAAGTGCAATTTGGACTGCTTGTTGAACAAACATTTGTTGAAGATTAAGTCATGTATTTCCAAGCATACGTATCATTTACATAAAATCAATATGACTTCTTTTGTGTTCTTTACCTATTCTTTTGAATGAACTTGTCATAGATTTGTCAACCTTTGTCATATACGAGGTACAATATGATGCTACAACATATGCATTGAGGACATACTGGCATTTGTATTTGCATTCCACATAACTGACATGTCCTTGGAGAAACTGTTGTTCCAAATATGGGAAAGTTTTCGTTTAAGGAAAATTGTTGGTTGTTTAAGTGTACATTGTATGACTTGGATGTACTCATCTTCTGTTAGATTTAGCTCTGTCAAGAAGTCATCGAAGCTCATTAACTCATCAAAGTATCGTTGTTATAGAAATGCAAACACGGATTTAGATTTCTCAATGACAACATTGTCCTCTAAACTAAGTGGCTCTATGATTTTTGTTGTTCTCATTGGCGGCACAGGGAAGTTGTATCTGCAATGTGAATTTTTTCGTTTTTTACAGCTTCTTGTATGATAATATCTATGAACTTTGGCAAGTTCTGGATCCAAATGATCTTTGTTGCATGTTATGTATTTGTCCACAAATTGCTCAATCTGTGAGTTGTTTTCATTTCCATAGACCGATGCACCCTCTATCTACAACAATGTGTGGTTATGCTCATTCCATCTATTATGGAACTC
>SNQJ01S0008894.1:166773-186601 GCA_010110895.2 Picea sitchensis | reverse complement strand
TATAAGATCATTAAATTATTGATGAAATATTAAAACATAAAATGAACTCATTTTGACAACACATGTTTCTCATGCGATCCAATGCTTCATGTTGGCTAATCCGAGGTGGTAGACTCGTGCAGATCTATAGTAGTTACTTGCTCATATTTTTAAAATTCAAAGAAACATTTGTCCTTAATCATTGCCCATAACTAATATAGAATTAAGATAACATTGACCACGATTTCCATTTTGCAAGATCCATTTGTGGGCAATGCATGTGTAGACTACATGTATGTCAAATACATGATGTGAGATACCTCATTATGCAATGAATACCTAAACAAGATGTTGCCCAAAAATTGTTTAAAGGAATGCCTAAACGAGATGTTGTTTCATGGAATACAATTATTGTTGGTTATTCCCATAATGACCACCCTCACAAAGCATTAGCATTTTCCAATGAAGTAGTTCAAAGCTTGCATTTTTCATTTTCTTGGTTCCATTCATTAACTATGGTATGTCCCACTTGAATTGCACAAGTAAGACTAGGTCTCCTTGGTATATATATATATAGGAGACAAAGGATACAATTATAATGAAAACGATACAATGAAGGGTTCTAGCCTACATATAAATATAACACTGGAAATGTAATAATTTAATATCTAGGGCTTAATAAGGGGTTTTATACATAACATGGGACTTTGTCTAGGGCTTAATATGCCCCTCCCCTTCAAACAAGTGTTTTCCTCAACACTTGAATAACCGTGGGTGTTTCTGCATGAAGAACTTATCTTCCCATGTCACCTCTTCCACTTGTAAGTTCTTCCATTTGACGAGGTACTCCATAATTGCTCGATTTCTCAATTGCTTAATCCTTGTTTCAAATATTGTTTCTAGTTCTAGTATTATTTCCCCTTCTTCATTAATCTCTGGTAAAATAGTTTGGATTGGGATCTTGTTGTCAATTACCTTCTTTAAGCAAGAAACATGGAAAACTAGATGTATACATGAATATGGAGGCAACTCTAATTTGTAAGCCATACTTCCAATCCTTTGCAAAACTTTATAGGGGCCATAATATCTGGGTGCTAATTTATTGTCCTTCTTTTGTTACTTGAGGGACATTTGTTTATATGGTTATAGCCTCATAAATACCCAATCCCCCACTTCAAATTCCCTTTCACTACGATGTTGATTGACTTGTTGTTTCATCCTATTTTGTGCCATAACCATGTTTTCCTTCAATAGTTTGAGAACCTTTTGTCGGTGCCCTATGTGGTCCTCCACTGCTCGAACCTTTGCAGTCCCTTTCAAGGGTGATGTGATGGATGGAAGATGATATCCGTAAAGTGCCAGAAATGGGGAAATTTTCGATTAAGTATAGAAGGATGTGTTGTACCACCTGACCCATTGTGTCTAATTATCATATGCAAAGCAATGAAGATATCCTTCTAGACATTTATTAATAATCTCATTTTTCCCATCAGATTGAGGATGGTAAGATGAGTTGTGAGCTAATTGAGTACCCAAACAAGAAAATAATTCAGTCCAAAATTTTCCAAGGAAAAATGGATCTCTGTCACTTACAATAATCTTGGGGACTCCATATAGCTTTTAAACTATGTCCATTAATGTTGCAACTACTATACTTGCTTTAAAAGGATGAGAACGAGAGAAAAAATGGGCATACGTTGTCAATCGATCCACCACTACCATGATGACAATATTTCCTTTATATCTGGGTAAACGTGTAATAAAATCCATTAAAACTTCTTCCCAACGTTGACTTGGTATAGCTAATGGTTGAAGGAGTCTTGGCGTCTTGATTGTCTCTCCCTTATTATGTTGGCAGACCACGCATTCAGACACAAATTTTTGAACATCAGTTTTAAGACCTTCCCAGAAAAAAACCTTCTTGATTATGTGGCAAGTTTTTAAGAATCCTGAATGTCCTCCTATTGTAGAAGTGTGCAATTCCAGAAGGATTCTTTGTTTGAGTTGGTAATTATTACATAAATATAAGTGATCATGATACCATAGCAAGTCATTCTTCCATAAAAAATTATTTAATGAACTGGGGTCCTCTTGTAGCTTTTGAATGATCTTGCATACCTCTTGATCTTGCTTCCATTCTATCCTTGCTTCTTCCACCCAATCAAATTGCATAATAGAAATAACACATAATGTACCTTATGTTTCTTCTTATTTCCTTGAAAGGGCATCTTCCACAAAATTGTGCTTTCCTTTTTTGTAGATAATTTCAAAGTGATAACCCAACATCTTTGTAACCCATTTTTGTTGTTTTTCCAAAGATAATCGTTGCTCCAAGAAGTACTTCAAACAATCATGATCTATTTTTACTTTGAAGTGTCTTCATATTAGGTAAGGGTGCCATTTTTCAACTACATGTAGTATGGCCAACATTTCTTTTTCACAAATGGGTTTGAGTAAGTTTTCCCCTTTAAGTTGGTTGTTTCAAAGGCAAAAGGCCTTCCTTCATGCATTAAAATTGCACCAATGCCATGGCCCAAGGCATCACACTCCACAATAAATGTTTTTGTGAAGTCAGGTATGGCCAGGACAGGAGTTGTACACACAACCTCCTTAAGTTTTTCAAAAGATTTGGTTGCTTCTTGAGTCCAAGAAAATGCTTCCTTCTTTAATAATGTTGTCAAAGGTGTTGATATTTGACTATAGTTCTTGACAAACTTGCGGTAATAGCCTGTCAATCCTAAGAATCCTATAAGTCTCTTCAAGGTTTTGGGAAATGGCCATTCGCTCATAGCTTTAATTTTGTTAGGGTCCACTTTTACACCTTCATGAGATACAATATGACCCAAATATTCCACTTCTTGAACCCCCAAAGGCACACTTGGAAGGCTTTGCATAAAGTTGTTTCTCTTCCAATAGTTGTAATACTATGTCAACATGTTGTACACGCTCTTCCCAATATTTGTTGTAGATTAGTATGTCATCAAAAAATACTAACACAAATTTTATAAGGAGAGGCTTGAAAATAGAATTCAACAAGATTTGAAATGTTGAAGGTGCATTAGTAAGTCCAAATCGCATAACCAAAAACTCATAATGAACTTCATGTGTTCTAAAAGTTACTTTGGGAATGTCTTCCTACCTCATTCTAATTCGATGATATTTCGAACGAAGATCCAATTTAGTAAAGAAAATTGCTCCATGCAATTCATCTAATAATTCATCAATGACAGGAATAAAAAACTTATCTTTGATGATCATTTTGATGAGTTGTCTATAATCTAGACACATCTGCCATCAACGATCCTTTTTCGTAACCATCACTATTCGTGAAAAGAAAGAACTTTGGCTAGGTTGAATGATGTCGGCCTCTAGCATTTATTGGATCATACGCTCAACCTAACTCTTATGTGTATATGGATACCTATAAGGCGTAAAGTTAGGTGGTACACTTACTAGTTGCAAATGAATAGCATGGCCATGATCTTGAGTAGGTGGAAGATCCTTAGGCATTTCTCCAAATACCTTGGAATGATTGTTGATAATTATTTGGAGATCTAATGGAGCATATGATATAGATGTTTGAACATTTAGTGAACACAATTGTGCCATTACTCCATAGTGTCCCTTTCTGAGTAATTTTGTCATGCTATTAGAGCTTATCACCTTAGAGGGTTTCCCTTTGATACCTCTAAGCTCAATTTCCTTGCCTTTTGACAAAAAATCTCATGAAAAAGATCTTGAAAATTAAGGGCCATTGTTCCCAATGATTGTAACCATTAGACCCTTAATACAATATCAACACCACCCATTTGCATGGAAATCATGGGACTATCAAAAGAATACTCCCCCATATTGAGCTTAAAACTATGGCACTTCTTAGAACAATTCATAGTACCTCCATCTGCAATCATTATTGGAAACTCTGGTGTTGGAAATACAAAGCAATTGAGATATTTTGCTAATTTTCATTTGATGAAGTTATGGGTACTACAAGAATCAATAAACACTATTGCCTTTTTCTTTTTGATCTATCCTTGTATCTTGAGGGTTTGTGGAGTACCGATGTTGACCAATGCATGACAAGATATCGTTGGAGTAGTATCTTATGGATCTAGATCTTGTGTTGGTTCCAATTCTTGATCTTATTCCTCTTCACATTCTATGTAGAATAATTTCTTCTCACCGCATTTATGCCCCTTTACTGTACCTGTTGTCACAATTGAAAAATAGATCTTCCAATAAAAAGTTATGCCAATTGTAAGTTACATACCTTTCAAACCCTTAAATTGGAGTATGACTAGATGGCTAACCTTTTTCCTGATATATCTCTGAACCGTTAACCCTTATAAGTCTAAAATTTCATCATATAGTACTCTAATATGACTTCTTAAACTATTGAAAATATCACAGTCTGGACCTTCACTGATAAAAAGTTATAACAAAAATACCAAAATGTCTTATTTAAGACTAATTTTAGGATTATGAAACAACCCCTATTTCCACGACATATATCTCACAAATTGTAATGATTCAAAATATGAAAAAATTGTCATGTGTAATTTTCTATGTCTCTTTGGGATTCTGAAAAATTCAGAGTCGAAAACTTCAAAGAAAAAAAATTACAACAAAAATGCCAAGCCGACTCTTTTAAAATTGATTTTGGGATTAGTCACAAGCCTTGTATTTTGTGGACTATATATCTAAAAGTATAGAAAACCATAATATGAAATTTGGACCACTTGTACTAGGAGATGTCTCCTCAATCTTCACAAAATTTCATTGTTTGAAACTCCCAGGAAAAAAATTATAGCAAAAATACCAAGATGACTCGTTTAAAACATAATTTTGTATGAGTCAAAAACCCTATATTCCATAGGCTATATCTATGAAATTATAATGACCCAGAACCTGAAATTTTTAGCATAGGTACTTTGATATGTCTTCTCAGTGACATTCAAATTTCACTATCTGAATAGTCCCATAAAAAAAATTATAGTGAAAATTCCAAGATGTCTCACTTGAAGCAACAAAACCCTAGGATCAATGCTCTGATACCAATTGTTATGATCCAACACCTTAAAATTGATAAAAAATCAATGAATACAATACACTTCGAGGGGGAAACCTCCCTTTACAATATGTCCAATTCAGAATACAATATGAGATGATCCTAAGACCAGGTCTCCTTGGTATATATATAGGAGACAAAGGGTACAATTATAATGAAAGGGTACAATGAAGGGTTCTAGCCTACATACAAATATAACACTAGAAATGTAATAGTTCAATATATAGGGCTTAATAAGAGTTTTATACATAACATGGTGCTTTGTCCAGGGATTAACAACCTATGACATGAAACTAGTTTTATATGTGCATTATTTTAGCCTTCATCACTTAAAGAAGTACTTATACAATACCCAATAACATTATCCATAAACAAGTAAACTAAATACATCATGTGGCCAGTGGGCTCCACCACATGGATTGAGACCAATATTGATAAAACAAAGAATTTTTTTATGAATATTGTAAGCATGAATCATTGAAATGGTAACCTTACCATGAAATTATACAATCATGCAACAAAACCCTTGTTAGGAATGAAATGTAGTGAGCACTTAATCCATGGTGACTTCGTAAGGTTTCTCAACTTGTCAATGACATGAGCCTTGATAACGACCAACTACAAGATTTTGATACTGTAATCAAAATTCTTTACGCTATACCTAATTAAAATTCATAGTCATGGGATGCAATCATTCTTGGTTACCTCCACCACATAGCCTTGACATTCTTCTACAAAATGTAAGTTATGGGTGTGAAATCTAACTCAGTCACCGTGGGCAATGTTTGCATGCATGTGCATATTTATTGGCTATGGAATAAGTTAAGTAGATCTACAATCATGCAATAAGAAGTGCATTTGAATATTATATTAGCATGGTCAACAATACATCTATTCCAAATGTGGGATGTTAGCAATGCCCACAAATTGTTTAAAATAATGCTTAAACAAGACATTTGATCATGGAATGAAATCATTGTTGGTTATTCCTATATTGGAGATTCCCACAAATCCTTGACATTCTTGAACAAAATGTAAGTCTTTGTATAAAACCCAACTTAAAAACCATGGTTAGGGTTCTATTTGCATGTGCATATTTATTGGCCATGGAACAAGGTAAGAACATCATGGTTATGCAATAATAAGTGCATTTGAGTATGGCGTTGTCATGGAAAATGCATTTGTAGACATGGAATAATCATCATTAGCCAGGATAGAAGTAAACCCTTGTTGGGAATGAAATGTAGCAAGCACCTAATCCATGGTGAGTTGGGGAGGTTCTCCAACTTGTTTATGACATGAGCATTATGGAACCAAATGCAAGATTCCAATTCCACAATCAAAATTATTTGTACCATGTCCAATCAAAATTCATAGTCATGGAATGCAATCATTGTCAGTTATTCCTATATTTGACTCCCCCATGAAGCCTTGACATTCTTCTATGAAATGCAAATCTTCAGCGTAAAACCTAACTCAATCATTGTGGTTGGAATTCTACCTACATGTGCAAATTTATTCGCTTTGGAATAGCGTAACCAAATCCATGGTTATTCAATAAGAAGTGCACTTGATATGATGTTGTCATTGTCAATATTGCATTTGTAGGCGTGTATGCCAAAAGTGGGGATGTTAGCATCTCCCACAAGTTGTTTAACATAATGCTTAAATGAGATGTTGGGTCATGGAGTCAAATCATAGTTGGTTATTCCTAGATTGAGAATCCCCATAAAGACTTTGCACTCTTCAATGAAATGTATATGCAGATTTATTGTCTCTAGAACAATAAATTTGTGGGAATAAAGCCCAACTCGGGAATGATTGAGTTGGGATTTACACACTTCAATGACGATAGATGGTTAGTGTTATGCTTGCATATGCAAATTTATTGTCTCTAGAACAATGTAATCAAATATGTGATTATGCAATAAGAATTGGATTTGAATCTAATGTTGTTGCAAGCACTGGCATTATATAAATGGTATGCAATTATTATTGGTTGAGATACAAGTAAATCCTAACAAAAGTAAACCCTTGTTGGCAATAAAATGCAACAAGCACTTAGTCCATGGTGACTTGGGTAAGCTCCTTAACTTGTCAATAACATGAACCTTTCTTAGAACCAAATGCAATATTCCAACACCATAATCAAAATTATTGATAGTATATTTGATAAAAAATTAATAGTCATGGAATGCAATAATTTTTTGTTATTCCCATGGTAGATATATTGTCTTACACATTGTCCCATAACTAGCCAAAAGTTGCAAAACATATTAAACTTCAGAAAATTTTAAAATGTCAATCCATAAGGGACCCCTTCATGAACTTGTGAGTCTTCAACCTGGCCTATTTGGTCTCCTTCTAGATCTGGGTGAGTAGCTTGATCATTTCCTGCCAGTATTACTTTTAAATTTCCTTCTTGTTTAACTTCATGGAGAATGAAAGACTAATATACTAGATGAGCTTGAGGTTGATTTCCATATAGAATAACATGCAACATATGCTCTATGTTTTGAACATTAGTTACCACCACCCCTATTTATTCAACCATTACCAAATAGCTTTCTTCTTGAGCCTACATGTAGGTCTTCAATCCTTTCTCCATTTCTCACGGAACACAAATTTGGACCCTTGTCTTAACTACAAGCCTCACTCACTCTTGGGCATCAATTTGCAATGTATTCTCCCACGTTGAGTGTCAGTAACTCCAGTGCAGTGTATCCTTAGTCACATCCCTCCATGCCTTTGCTAGTCCCTCGTCAAAGATCTTCATATTCCTTTGAACCTCAACCAACTCACACATTACATAATGCATATTCTTGCATTGCATCGTAATCATTCAAASATTTGTTGGATTAAGTCTCCTCTCACCATTTTGTATACTTGTTACACACCTATTTGTCACACTTAAGTGAGGGAGTGTTTGTCATGATCCCTAGACATGTTGTGGGAGAAATTTATCATATGAAGGTCAAAATAYTATGTGCACATGTATTATTCATTTTTATTGAAAAAAGTAAATTAATTTAGTGCGAGAATCCACCTCACTTCTAATTTCCTAATCTCAAGGAGAAGTTGAGAGTCTCATGGATGGTTGAGAGATTTTCTCAAACCAATATCCTAATTTGATGGATCTTGAAAGATATTCCCTCCCTAAAAATCTTGGAGATCCCAATTTAGTGGATCTAGTGAGTGATCTTCCCCATGGTGGTTAAGCCTCCAACTCTTATATAATGAGATCATTCTAAGGTGAAAAGGGGGGAACTTAGGAATATCAAACCTTTGATGTTGTGAGGAGGTAGTTCAAGAGCATGATACATATAGTCTTGTGGCACGAAGGGGCTAGAAAAATGAGAGTTTGGAGAATTTGTTGCAGCATCGTCATTGAGGTTGCAAATATTCCATTTCTTTACACTTTTAATATACAACTTGGCTTATTTCTCTCAATGTCTACATTGTTCAATTCATGAATGTTTATCTTTGTCTTGTTTAGGTCCAGCATAGATAAAACTACTTTCATCTAATGATGTATAGTAGCAAAAGAGGATTGTCTCATCTCTTGCAGGAGGGATACTTCCATACTAGAAGCTTGAAGATCAAGTTCAACAGTTGGAGCAACGAGGAAAACCTACAAGAAAGAGGTTAGTCATTTACAGCCTTTTCCTCTTTCTCTCTCTCTCTTTTGATTTCATTAATGAACATATAAATTAGTCTTAAGGGGAAGTCAGTGTCCATTTCTTTTCCTTTTGTCTTTGATGGAAGGAAACTCGATCCAAGGGGGATTCCACTTGCCCACAGGGGGAATTCAACACAACAATANTCTCTTTTGATTTCATTAATGAACATATAAATTAGTCTTAAGGGGAAGTCAGTGTCCATTTCTTTTCCTTTTGTCTTTGATGGAAGGAAACTCGATCCAAGGGGGATTCCACTTGCCCACAGGGGGAATTCAACACAACAATATTGGCATGCATCCCATCCACCAAACCACACTAAATTATGATCCAACATAACCTAATCACCAAGACTATACCATAGCCAAACCACAATAACCAGACCATCCCACACTTAACAGTTCGTGTACTACCTCTTTATCTTACCACTCTCCATGATAGAAGTTCAACACAAACAAGATTGATAATAACAATTATGGTAGCAGTTGAATCTCATGCTCAATTGGCCTTGTAGGTGGTAAGCATTCTGGTTCTGCAAAATAAAACTCATACTTACATAGAAGTTGACTCAAGCCTTCCTTTCGATGGAGTGTGATATCAACTCCTCCATTTATTTTTTTCTCTACAATGTTATCCTCTTCAGGTGTTACAATCAACATCACAAATTTCTTACTGTTATTGATCAACCTCTTAATTAGAATAGTAGAAATTAACAATATTGGCTTCTTACCCTTGTAGCTATTGACAAAGGGGGTTTTTCCTTCCTTTATTAACATCCACTTTTGTCTCTTCTCAGTAAGATAACATATTATCTCATAGATAAGGTCTCCCAATGAGAAATCCACATATGTCTAGTGGCACAACGCCACACTCCAACTCACTGACAAATTGATTTTAAATACAAAATTTAAACCCACACTAGTGAGTGACTTGCATTTGTGCATCCTTCTATTACCATCCCAGGGGATAAGGTTTAAGATGTGTAGACATCTTCAATCCTAAATTATTTACCAATGTTTAAGAGACTAAGTTCTTATGACTGGAAAAACCAAAGACAATTGTTACCATGATCTTCTTGATTTGTATCTTTACATGGAACAACCCTTTCCTTACTATGTCTAAGGATCTATACCCCAAAGAAGAAATTGTTTTTTATCATTCTAGTCAGGTATTTCATTTTAGAAATCTCTCCCTTTCCAACATCAACATTCTTTGACTAAGTCATCAATGGAAATCTATCATCAACATACAATGCTCCTTTTAACTCTTTGCTCTTTACTTTATGAGCTTTCAAGAATTTCTTTCCAGCTTGACACTTGAGAATAATTTTGGGATGCAATGCCCAAAGTGGTCCTTGTCATGACCATACTTCTTACAATGTTCGCAATGCAAGTTATTCTTCTTTGTGGCAAACATTTCTTATTTACCTTTGGTCTCCCATTTCCTTCTCAAGCCTTTCTCACTTATAATTTGGAAGAGCTTCTTCCATTAGTCGGTTTTGTGCCATGTTAGCTTTCAATATTAATGGCCTTTTTAGATTCCTAATTTATGATGTTGACCTCAAGAGTGTCACTTCATTCCTGATGTGACTAAATAATCCAACAATATACTTCATTGTAACCTTCTTGTTAAACAAATGGTCAATACCCACCTGGAAACACATTCATCTAAACTCGGTTGTATATTCTTGAACTCCTTATCCCTGTCTCTCTCTGAGCTAATTCCATTTAAAGTCATGTTCTTCTTCATGTCCCATGGGTATAATTGATTCTCAATGAGTGCTTTCAACTCCTCCCAATTTACAACTTCCTTCTTTTGGGTAAGGAATCTTTCTTGACATAGACTCTCCCACCATAATTGTGCATATCCCTCCATTTTCAATTGAGAGAAATAAATCTCTTGAGTCAGTTAATCTATAACAATTGAAGAATATGTATAGCTTCTCATCTAGTTAAATATTTAATCAGGGTCCACTTAAATATCATGATGATTTATTTATATATTAGCTTTGAATCTAAAAGGGATTCTAGAAGTTTGAGGGTCATTTTCCAATGAAAAGCCTTCTTCGAGATCATCTTAGGACTCTCTAGTTTCTCTTTTTCTCCTTCACGAATTTCCTCTCTTCCCGTAGCAAACAAATGGATTCATGCTATCACACACAATGTGAGGGCATGGATGGAATACCACCTAATCATCCACATACCACTAAATGGGGAAGAGAGGAGAGTGAGTCACCATTTAGTTTTAAGGCCAAACCAAGAAAACCTAGTGTAAGGCAAAGTAGGTTTCATGTTATGTTTTACTATCAAATCAACAAAGGAAAACAAACAAACTAATTAGGGTTAATTAACCAATAATTCCTCTAGTGCGCTAGCAACCTTAATTTTGAAAATGGAAATAAGAGGAAGGATAGGACTCACCTAGATTTTGTTGTTGTAGATGAAAAACATCCCTAGGCATAAGTGGAGAGTTTTCATAGTCTTCCAAGAGTGATCCATGTCTTGATCTAGCCTATGGATTCAATTCCAAATTTTTGTAAGAGAGGACTTGCCCTGATCTCCAATGCAAGGATATATGTGTGATATAACCAATAAACACTAGATGTACCAATGTAATATAAATCAATGAAGTATGTAGAGTAGATAGACCTGATTTCTTCAGAGGGGATGATACCTCATTTGCCCTAGCTATGATGAAACCTCTCTTGAGGTTTTAGAGTTGAAGCTTCATAGGTTTGAGTGGACCTATGCCGATGAATATGCCTTATGATGAGCCAATTAAATATACAAGATTGGAACCAAGCTAGCCAAAGGAGTCCATGTAAAGGTGTTGGAGATAACAAGTGAAACAACCATAATTGATTGAGGAGGGAAATTAGTGATTAACCCAAGTGAGACCTAAAAATTTAGGGTTTTTCCAAGATCAAAGATTAAACCCTGGATGTGTTGAAGAAAGCTTTACAAAGAGGAGTAGAAGAATATTTATAAACAAGAAGCAA
This sequence comes from Picea sitchensis, assembly GCA_010110895.2. NCBI lineage: Eukaryota > Viridiplantae > Streptophyta > Pinopsida > Pinales > Pinaceae > Picea > Picea sitchensis. The sequence goes on along the minus strand of SNQJ01S0008894.1, from coordinate 174,879 downwards.
CCTCAAGGCATGCAAGAATGTTGGATTAGCCATTAGGGTACCTAATTCATTCAAAACCATCACACCATGCCTTTGGTTTTCATATTGTTGGTTTGGTTATAACAATATCATGGGTCTTTAGGCCCAAAATCACCATCTATTATGTGACTTGTGGATTCGSAGTTGCAGTACCAAAAGGGAATCCATGGTACAGTCAACACTAAAAGATCAAGAAGATTTTGGGATTTGACTAGAGTGAAGTTTGTAAATAGCAAGTCATAATTAGTGTTGGGCAGCTATGGACCCAATTTAAGGCGTCCTATGTAACCATTGACACAAATTGGTGAGTTTGTACCCCCAACTGAACCCATGAAATCGAGGAATGCCCCAAATGGGTGTCCCAATGGGTCAAAATGAGTCAAACTAGTGACCAAGGGTAGGAGACCAAGAAGATATAAGGACCGAAGGAATGCATCCTAGAGTTAGACATCCTAGTGAGGTCCCATGTCTAGGCTAGGTTGAGAGAGGCTCCAAGATGGTCACTTGTCACACAAGGTAGTAATTGAGAGTTATTGTATCATCATTGGGTGGATCATGCGTGATTTTAGCATAGGGGAAAACTACACAAGGCACCTTTTGGGTGGGTAGGCATATGTGAGTACTTGAGTGCAAATTTCATATACCACATTTTGCCCCTCTCATGAGAGTTGCTATCAATGAGATGGGAATGACAGTGAGTTGCAAGGAAGGAGAGAAGTAATCAATCACAAAGTAGTAGTCTAAAAGTTCTCATAGGGTGAGTCATTGTATCGATATGATAAGGGAATCCTCCGTTAGTCAAGCATATATATCTCATAGTACAGGTGGGGACCCACATGCCTCGAGCTTTGGTGCAAGGTAGAGCCAAAAGGGGTGCCATGTGGATTAGTATGATGTCAAATAAGAGGAAGACAGAAAAGAAAGATCAACAAGCAAGTGATGTATATCAAGAAATAATGTCGGGATCATGGAATAAGAATGCTTAATTACTACATATGAATAATAACAACTAAACTATGAAATGTAAATGACGAAATAACATGAAATAAGCCAAACTATAATGTATTAACAATAAAAATTAGTAAGTTATAATTATTATGTAAGCGAAATAATAACTAGAACATGTAAGCACAATATGAGTGAATTTAATGACAATAAGAGCAACATGATTATAAAATCACGAGTAATAATGAAAATGAGAGTGAGAATACCACACTTGTACTTACTTATAGACAAGGCATGGTGGTTTGGGAATATGTTGAAGCGAACATTATACTCATTAAGAGCTCAACATGTCACTTGTGGGAATTGATCATGGGTGAGGAGAATGGCATTCCTCTTGATCATGTGAGTTAGACCCAATCAATGAGCTATACAAATTTATAGGTATAAAAAAGAAGTACATTCATTAAAAAATTTAAAAAATCTTAAAATTTAAATAAATATATTATTTATATGTGTATTCATTAGCATATATCAATGCAATATACTATTTTTTTTTTCCGCATATTTTTTTTTCATAATTTTATTCAAATAAGATAAATATATACATTGCAGATGTTCATTAGCATTAAAAGAGCTTTTTTCAAGACAATGAGTAGAGACAAAAATTGAGCATGACAATTCATCCCTAATCCTTTTATACACTTTTCTATTGATAGCGAAATAACAAAAATCTTTAGATGGCTCCTTCAAACAACAAAACATAGGCTCGTGGATACGTTTAAAACATATACCAACACAATTCTTTGTATGCATAAACCCCAATATGCCAAGATACCATCTTTCAAAAAGCAAGTATCGAGCAATGCTCACTAAGACCATACTAAAGAAAAAATTAAGTGAATGGAAAATGGCATATTGAGAAATATGTCCATCGTTCTCCTCCTGAATGATCCATTCCCCACAAGTTATTTGGATCCCAAACTTCGACAAACCATCAATGATTTGATTCTTTTCTCGAAAAATATGTTGGAAAGAGAGCTTGTTAAAACCTTCCATAATTCCCTTGATGTCATCCAAAAAGGCAAATTCCTCGTTAAATATTCCATGTATGTCCACTTAAAGACAAGTAAAGTGTCCCCGAATATTTGTAATGTGGAGGCATCATGTTCCAATGCTACAGTGGGAATCAATTTCAGAGCCATTAACTCTACATAGTTGTTTGACCCCTAAGCTATACCTACTTTGAACTTATAGAAAGAGAATCCCTTAGAAATATTTGTCCCCCAACACCGTGTGTTAGAGGGTGACTTTGAGAGGCTCCATCAAAGAATGTCCATGTACAAGAATTAACTATATCCTCCACAATAATCTACCTTGGAGGTTTGACATCTTTTACTTGTTTGAAATTGGACATGATATTAAGCCCACGCACCAGACATGAGTTAGAAATTTGTCTTCAAAGAGTCTAGCATTCCTTGCTAGCCATATGCCCCAATACATGATCATTGATAATGCTCTAAATCCCTTAACATTTTCATTTTCACGCCAACCTCTTAGCCCTGCCTCAATTGAGTCTCCATTCCAAACTTCCTTTAAACTAGTTAAACCCTCAACTTCCTTACATACCTATTTTGAATATGCATAAAACATAATGAGGTGGAAAATTGTTTCTTCCTTTCTCTACACAACATGAACCATCTAGGACATTGTTTATTGCCTTTTTAAAGATTATCTTAGGTTAACACTTTGTCATTGAGCAACAACCACATAAATATGTAATATTTTGAGGGACATTTAAATATCCATGCCTTTTTCCACCGCCACATTGGAATCCCCGTATCACCCTAAGAAATTAAGGCCCTATAACCTTATTGAGTAGTGTATATACCCAAAGGATTCAAATACCATATCAAATTATCATCCTTGTCTTTTATTCTAACATGGTTGAGTCTAAGCTTAGAAATATAATTTTCCCAAACAATTGCATCCTCACCTCCAAACCCCATTTCCCTTGCATGTAGCCATTCTTGATTCCATATTGTAGTCACAACATGGTTAGCTATCTAATTTAGATTACAACATCCTCTATTTATTAAGAACCATAAAACATGTGTTTGAAGTCTTAAACCATCCCCACATCCAATATGGGGATCCTCCCCCACTCTGACCTTTGTCCCATAACCAATTTTCCACACAAGACAATTTCCAATCAAAGGGAATGTTAAAACCATTGCTTTCCATAAAATAGAGACATTGTGAATATTCTTCATGGGCTTTTTAATCTAGTGTTTTAATGAGTTAGGAGAGATGTACTTCTCTTCACCACTTGACACCAAATCCCTTTCCTTGAATAAACCTCCAAGCACTTTTTACTGCTAATGCCATAGAAAAAGAAAATTATTTTTTAAGCCCCCGCCCCTGAACCTCCTGGGGCAACTATATTTTTCCAATTTACTAGTGGAATCACCCTCTTATCTCTATTGCACGACCAAAAAAATCTTAAATTGATTCTTCTTAACACTACCAACTCGCCTTTGGGAATCTAGGACAATGACATCCAATAAACAAGAATTGTTTTTAAAGAACTTTAAGCAACACAAGTATGCCTCCTCTTGATAACCAATTATTACACCACACATTTAATCTATTTTCCACCTTCGAGATCAACCAAAGCCAATCCATATTCAAACAATCATTAGGTTTTAAAATAAGTCCTGAGTATTTTAATCCATCATCCATCTCAATTTGATGATATGGGAATAATTGAGAGGTATGAACCCTCTCTTTTATAGAGAGTCCCACAAAAGAGATAAATGACTTCTCAATATTTATATACATACATGTAGCAGTGCAATAGAGATATATAATTCTCTTAAGTCTAGATGCATCCCTCCTAGTTCCATGAATGTAGATCAAAATATCATCTACAAATAAAATATGGGATAAAGAACAATAACTGCTTATTTTTGTACCGTTGAATCTTCGAGATCTCATAGCCTCCTTTAAGGCCCCACTCAAGCTTTATGCCACAATCAAGAAAATGAGAAGGGAAATAAGGCATCTATGCCTTAACCTCCTTTTAGGCATAAAGAAATATGAAGTTGACCCTTTTATCAACATATAGAGAAAGAAAATGAAGTGACACAATTCATAACCCGGTTCACAAAAGGGACATAAAAGCCTAGATGGATTAACATTGGTCTTAGATACGACCAACATACCATGTTGTAAGCTTTGGATAAATCAACCTTTACCACCATGGCTTTTATATTCTTAACTTTTATAGTAAGGATAACCTATTGAGCTACCCCAATAGCCTCATGAATTTTCCTATCTTCCAAAAAACCAAACTGTTCACTAGAGATAGTATTTGACATCAATGTTTTTACCCTTATATCTATGGTCTTTGCAATAATCTTGTAGAGAGAGTTACAAAGAGAAATGGGCCTATGCATTTCAAAAGAGATAGAATTATCGGATTTAGGTATTAATGGTAAAAAGGTGGCATTATAGGTAGCTAGAATATTCCCAGATTACCTCAATTCCTCAATGGTCCTCCTTGGATCCCCTTCAACAATATCAAAAAATTCCAAGAAAATCTCCACTCGCAAACCATCATGTCAAGGACTTTCATCTTTACGAAAACTATGCAATACATACAATAGTTCCTCTCTTTCTACCTCCTTCAATAGGCTTCGTTTTTCATGTATATTTACAAAGCTGGGGAAAAATGATGTCATATGGACTACCTCTACAATTGTAGTATCTACCATTGGCCTTATTACAAACACTTTCAAAATAATCTATTATAAAACATCTCCAAGGGTTCTTTCATCCCTCTCCTTTTTCACTAGAGACCACTTGCTAAAATCTCGTTTAACTTTTTTTAGATTTTGTTCAAATTGAACAACAACAGATTCCCTTGAAGCACCATCAAAAGGAACCCAAATATCTTTAACCTTCTTGACATAGTCCTCCTCCCCTAGCCACCACAAATTAAATTTTAATGGGCCTGGGTTTTTTTCTAGGATAGAACCATCTCAAGTAGAACTAGAAGGTGGTCATAGTCCTCCCCATGAATGACACATTGTCTAATTCTTATAGATTCATCAATCTATGGCTCGGACAACAAAAACACGTCCAACCTTTTGGCTATTCTCTCATCACTTGATCTTTTGTTCCTTCATGTAGGGTTAAGTTTTGCAAGCTCAATATCAACCAACCTTGTGGCCCCTAACTTCCTCGAGAATTAACTTGAGAGGGATTCGACTTGGGATGGTGGGCCCCAAATCTCCAAAGCCCCTAAAGTGAAATTTAGGTCTCCCCCAATGATAGTTAACCCCTGGTTAATCCACCTCGAATTGAAAACCTTTTCCTAATAAGCAATTATGTCATTGTAAGGTCCATCAATATTCAAGATTACAATATCCTTCCTGAAGTCTTGGGAGTACAAAACAATTATTGGACCTGAAGAAAAAGACCAACAATTAGTATATGCCAAGATTCTATTCTTCAACCTATAAATAAGCCCCCAAGGCCTACCCCTATAACCAATGAACATAAAATCCCATCCCCTTAAGATTTTTCCCAATGTAGAGACAACTTCCCACCCCACTCGGACATAATTTCTTGCAAAAGGATCACATTAGGACTATGAACTTCTACTACCCTTTTTAGAGCCAAATTTGTGGAGGGGCTAGCCAAACCCCTACAATTTAGGGTTGGTAAAATCATTTGTCACCATCTGCAGGGGTATTGGTTGCTACAAGAATCCCTTCCAAGGAAATATGCTTGCCTAACAAAATCTCATTGCATGCTTTTTTCTAATACAAAGTCATATTGGATTTGTTTCCTCTCACATTACCCTTTCACACTTTTCCATTGGTTTGGCCTAGACCTCCTTCAAAGACAAAACCCCCTTCTTTTATAGGATGGAGATTATACATATAGGCATCCTAATTACCATCCTCACTATGTAACAAATAGTTATCCTTACCATCACCTAGTTTTACTAAAAAACCAAATGGAGGGGGGTTCCCTTACAATCTTGCATAAAACATCATGTAGTTTAATTAATGGGAACTGTTAGTTATCCCCAATCCCATATAAACCTTTTAAGAAATCACCCTTCTCCCACCCACCAATAGATTCGACATAATTATTTGACCAAGTCCCAAACACCAAATTACAATAAGGAGGATAAAACAAATTAAGGGGGGCTAAGTTCTTTATATGCTTATCATGCTTAGATGGTGGCCTTCCAGAGGTTGTCAACTCATTTAGATTCACCAAGTGTAGAGTTAGAAAAGATGCCTTGTGAGCAGGAATAACACACTTCGGGGAAGGCCTTGTGGACTTTACTATTGAACCCACCTTCTACAACTCATCTCACTGCTTGATTTTAGGAGAGAGACTTTGTTCGGTGACTAACATTTATGGAGAAGAGTCCATCTTGACATTACCATCCACATAAATTTTCTCTAACCTCGAACCCTTTTTGATCCACAATTATTTTTCAATGAGGGAGGCTACATTCCACTACCAAATGGCCACGAGAATGACATCAAGAGAATCTAAATGGAACTCCTACATAATTTAATATCTGAACATACTCAACTTCACTCTTTTTTTAAATTATACTTTTTGCAAGACCTTCATTCATGTCCAACCCCACTAATATATAAGCAATAATCATTGCACCAATGTCACAAAATGAGAGATCTATCTCATAGAAATGACTCAAGCATTCCTATTTTCTTGAAAAACATCAACGAACTAGAAATCGATCAGTAAGCCTAGGAGTTTGACCCACACTGACATTATTTCATCCCTCTTAGATTTGACATAAAAAAATGGAGTCCATTTCTTTAGAGTTAGTGAATTCAAGCCCCATTTCCAACGCAAATCTAATACCCTCTTTTGCACCTATTGTCGAAGAAAATATGAAAGCCATCCAACCCCTAGATAGGATGTAAAATACTGGAGTATAACCTAAAAATGTGTCCAAATTTAATATAATATATTATTTGAGAGACTTTTCCCCTAATCTTCTTCCATGGAATCTACCAACAAGTGCCATTTCAGACATGGTACAACTTCATTCATTCCAACTTCCTACTCGAGAACAAGGTTCACCGAACCACTTCATTTGTTAACACATTTTTTCCTTTTGCAAATCCCACTAGACCCAATCCCCAACAAAGGGCTTATATGATCCTCCCTTCCCATGTGTTGTTGGAAATCACCAAAATGTGGAACCCTAGGACTTCCAAAAGAGGATTCTAAGCTCCCACCACACATAGCTTCCAATTCCAAAGAGGACATTATAAAACTAGTGCTAAAATATCAGAATTGACTTAAGGTAAAACCCTGAAACACACCATTCAAAGACAAACTTTGAGAGTTTGCTAGACTTTGCAAGAAACCAGAATGGGGAGAAGGCTCTAGATACGAGAAATACTTAAGTACATTATTTTCACAATGTAAATGCATTGTCCAGATTTGTTATTGAGGCCAAAGGTGTTATCCAAGATATTTCTACCTTCACTTTCAACTATAGATTTGACATCCACCTCTCGTACCTCTTTAAAACCTAAGTACTTTCCATCTAATGATCCAATCAATGGGATGTTAGATCCTAACTTTACCCCTGTAAACATATGTTTTGCCACATTCTCCAAAATTTCTATTGTATCTTCTTCTAGTGACTTCACATCCACAAACAAATCCTTGTTAAACCCTAGAAGGTTTAGGCTAGGAGATGTTCACACATGAAGTGAAGCCTAGATGTGGTGCCCCACCTCACAACTATCTCACAACCAACCTTATATCCACTTTGAAATGAATCAACCACCAACTACACAAGTTGGAACACCCTCATATGAGGGTGGGGGTGCGGGGTAATATTAGAAAAAAACATTATTATGATTGGGTGGGGGTGGGGGTAATATTAGAGAAAACATTACTATTGTTTGGAACACCCTCATATGAGGGTGGGGATAATATTAGAGAAAACATTACTATTGTTTGGAACACCCTCATATGAGGGTGGGGGTGGAGGTTAATATTAGAGACAACATAAACATAATAATGTTTTCTCTAATGTTTTAACCCCCACTGCCATTTATGTTTTCTCTAATATTA